>CAJNYU010002784.1:0-21922 GCA_905331475.1 Rotaria socialis
ATCATAATTGATATCAGCCTAATATAATCGACTGGAATCAGCTTTTTAGACGTTCGCTAGCTTTTGTATGAAGAATAGACAATACGTCATTATATTACTTTATGATATGGCATTGCTATTTTACAATTTATTTTAATACTTCAAGTGCATAAACCATGTTATCACTTTAAATCTACACTCATTCAAGTATTGATAGTTTAAAAATATTAACAATACTTCAAAAAAAAAAATAACTATTACATCAGCACACCTGTTTTAAATTGATCAACAAACGGCTTGATAAATAATAAGTGATTGGTTTAACTTCAAACAAATTCAAGCAATTCTTAAATTACAAAGGAGTACTACCTGACAGCTGCACTCTTCATTTATCTGGAGTTTTTAAACAAAAATAGTAAGCGCATACGTAATCCACACGCCCTGGGATAATTTATACCATTAAACGAAAGAAACCGATTGAGTTTTTTTTCTGTTTGAAATTGATTCTTTGGATTTCAGTCAATTGTATGTTGAAAGTCGATACTAACTCGACTATCTTTCGAAAAATCATGCCTCTTGTAATAATATCAGATTGTGCTGCTCCTCATGAAAAGTAATCATGCTTTTCACATGTAAGTGAAATTAGCATCGTATTCGATTAAAACCTGTCGATACCCTTTTAAGCTATGATGTCCCAACGCGCATGCTCATGTTCCTAGTGAAATTTCACATGTTCTATCAAATGGTGATTTGGATTAACTAGAATTTGAAGTGTTCTCCTGCAAATTCGAAAATCCAAAAATCTCCTGGAATTCTTTTTTTTTCAATATACACACATTCATTTCAAGAAATATTTCAGTTCTCACACTCGTACATCAAACAGATCTCAAGAAATTTCATTGAATTGTAAAATAAAATTTTTCATCTCTGATAATGGTGCCGAAAATCTCAAAATACTGTGTTGTTCTATGAAATTCTAGCACCATATTCGATTAAAACTTCCCCATATTTATCAAAGGGTTTGTTATCAGCGTTTCACTCATGATAAAAACATAAATCCAGGAGATCTATTCATTGATGTCTGCTGACTTTTCATAGTTTAAAGTAAGATTTTTTAGCATTATTCTATCAGCGCAGACGTCCAATTTCAAGCTACGAAAAACATGTGAACTCCACTGGATGGAGTTCGTCGAGTTCCACTTGAAGCATAGGTACGAGAATTGGAACATTGGTCAAAGTAACTATGGCCAGATTTTACAAAAAAAAAAGCATTTCAGGATTTTTTGGATTTTTCGAAATTTCAGGAGAATAGCTCAAGTCTAGTTAATCGAAATATACTATTCGATAGGATATACAAGGTTCTACTAGTAATATGAGTATGGACGTTGGAAATTAGCTCTAAAGAGCATCGAAAGGTTTACTCGAATGCGATGCTTACTTCACCTACTGGATGGTCACTTAATACTTTTCACTGGGATAGCTTGAGTAAACTATAATCTAAAAAATGCTACTATATTTTAAGCGAACAGCTACTCATCGTAAACGACCGTTTACAAAAGTATACGATAGAAAAACGGCAATCGTTTTCTGGATTGTTTACGGTCATCGGCTCCGACCGTTTACAGTGATATCCGACAGTCGTTTACAGCTAGCGTTTAGTTACGATGGCCGTTTACGGATATTTTTTACGGTCGTCGTAAACGAGGGCCGTTTCTCACCGTAACACTTCGTTTACGACAACAGTAAACGACTACAAAATACGGTCGCCGTTTTTCACCGTGAGTGATAGGTATACGGCCGTTTACGACTCGGGATGATCGACCTGGGTTTGGATAACTCCGATTTGCATCATTGAAATGAAAAAAATTTCGATACATACTTATAGTTATTTTAGATTATTTGATTGTTCATGATCGATTCGCGAATACAGTCTAAAAGAAGAGAAGAGATTTATGTTAGATACCAAGAATATAGAAAATGGAAAAATTGTAATTTGCACCCCTGGAACAAAAAGAAAAATATGTTGTTTATTTCAAAAAATGACATATACTTATGCTTGATTGAATCTAAGATTCAGTTTCACAACAAAACATGATATACCCATTTATACACAGTTTGATTCTTAGCCATTGTTATAACTGTTCAAAGAAAACGATAAAGTAGAAGATCTAGAACAAACAAAAGAGGAAAGAAGTAAATATATAAAAAGATTTAATATAATAAAAATTTATCTTTCAATTCACCATCGCAAAAAGCCAAACCAGAAACGAACAGTGAACAAGTATTCTAAACAAGAGAAGAAACAAAAACTGAATATATAGTTTCCATAAGTCAGATAAAAACTGAATTGTAATTTGTTTAAATCGAGCTTGCACCAGCTGAAACGAAAAGAAAAGAAAAAATATTACGCATTTAAAAATACTTATCTAAAGTTTTTTTTGTATTGATTGCAATTGTATTGGTAGAAAAACATGAACACATCCTAAACAAGAAAAGAAAAATAAGCAAATATATGTAACTAATTCATATTAGATAAACGAAAATATCAACATACTAATTTGTATAATTCCCAGTTGCACCTCTGAAAAGAAATGAAAATAATATTTATTGGAATACTTATCTAGAGTTATTTCAGATTGATTATTCTTCATCGATACCCGAACACATTCTAAAGCAGAGAAAAATTTCATTTATGAAAAGTAAAATAAAATGATTGTACTTTGAATAGTTCCCACTTGCACCTCTGAAGCCAAAATAAAATATTGAATGCATACTTATAGTTATTGTAGATTGATTGTTCTTGATCGATGACCAACACATTCCCAAAAATAGAAGAGAACAAAAAATGAATATATAATTAACTCATGTTAGATAAACGAAAATAAAATTAATTGCGGTGCATATAATTCCAACTTGCAGCGTTGAAACGAAAAGAAAACATTATTTATTTCAGTGCTCACTTACAATAATTTCAGATTCGGATTGTTCTTGATCGATCTCAACACAGTCTAAAGAAGAGAAGGAACAAAATTTAATGTGTAGTTTATATAAGTCAGATAAAAATTAATTGTAACTTGCATCCCCATAAAAGACCAAAACAAAAAGTATTGCTCTGGAATAGTTACTCATAGTTATAAACGATAGTGAATGACGGGGTATCGGTTTAACATCTACATTGTATTATTTAAAGCTACTTTCAATGTTTTCGCACAGGAATAAAAATAATCATTTAATACTTTCATCTTAGTATCCAATTGTTACGCGGCAGAAAAATATCATTACTTCACATAGTAGCTCAATGAAAACAGGACTAACTCATGCGACGTGAAGTTGAACTTTTATTTAAAACTAATGACAAAGAAGAAAACTAAACTCCTAAATGTAGACACAAACTGCAAGAATAATTCGAATACATAAGCCAATCTGATTCCCCTAACTCAAATAAAGCGTCAAAAGCAAAATAAAGTTTAACTAGAATATCATATCAATCAACACAGCTTCATATTATCCATCATCAGCTCAGCAAAACGATCCAACCGGAACAACTAAAAAACACGAAAATGCAAATAAAAATAAAAATAAAGAACGAAAGCAACACCTAAAATAGAGAACATACCATCAATTGAAAACCACTCACATGGTACGTCATCAGAAATGACAACGACCACTATTTAGGACTCTTTCACAAACACATGGTATGTCATGAGAAATGACAACAATCTTAGAGCACTCTACACTGTAAAACAAAAGGGCAGAATAATGAACGCTTTCCCTTGATTTTTTTTCCTATAAACCCTTGAAGAGTTTATACGCATGTCATGTACCCTATGAAAGGTATATGAGCCGAAGGGTTTGTTATCGTAAGGGTATATGAATTTAAAAAGGGTATATGAAACTGTTTTAAGGGTTTTTTATTTCGTAATTTTATTCAAAGTGTTTATTAATAAACGGATAGGTGTAGATTAATATGCGTATTTCCAAAATCAGTTTATTATACAACAATCAGGGGTAGATTATTATACGATTCATGCAAAACAAATCTTATTCTACGGCTAGGGGTTGATTATTCTATATTCTCGGCAGAAGCGTTTATTATAATACCGTTGAGGGTAGATCAATGTACGATGTCACAAAAAGGGTTGATTATTCTTCACTTTCTGGAAAAGCGTTTATTATAATATCGTTGAAGGTATACCAGTATACGAGGTTATCAAAAGGGTTTATTATGCTACGTTCAAACCTCAAATTTCTGAAATTGTCAATAGAAAGGTTACAATCCTATAGTTTGATTGAAAATAGGCAGCTATACCTGTTAAGCTAAACCAATTCATAATGCTAAGTTCTAGTTTCAGAAAGCTTTGTTTTTGGGTATGGTATTCGATTCTTTTATAGAAGTTGTGTTAAGCGAGTGACAAGATTATTTTGACTCAAAGTTGCTGCAAAATCTAGTTGTTTGACAGTTGTGGCACGTTTTTAACATCACGAATCGATGTGACGATGAAAATTCACAAAATAACTGATTAATTATTTGCAATATATGAAGTAAACAATTGAATCGGTGGTCACGCATCAGTCAACACCAAGTTCAATTGTTAAAGAGCGATCCCAATAGCTAGTATCATACTCTCTGATATTTGCAACAGGAATTGTAAAACTAATATGAGTCATTATCCCTTTAGATCGAATAATGATTGTGTGAAAAAATTTCAAAAAGGATTCATATTCAACACTAATAACTGAAGTGTCTGAAAATGAATTTCTGTTCTCTCGATGAAAAATCTGTTTTTTTTTAAAATGAGTATCATGAAGTAAACTCTCAAACACTGTGATAAATAAGGATCACTTTATCGTAGGAATCACTTTCTTTAATGTTCACTTCAGATAGCTTTGAGAGCGAAGATTCGTTTTCAAATCAAAATTATTTTAAGAATATAAAAAAAAACTAAGTTGAGTGGAAAGCATGTGATGAATCCTTGGCACTGTGCTCAGTGAAATCCAGGATTTATCCATATTTCAGTTGAAGTTAAAGTCTTTACCAAAATAGTTTCTTTCATCTGATAGCATTATTGAGTCAAATACAGGGACAGTACAAATGATAGTTTTTTCGATTAATTTGTTTTCATTTAAGACAAATCGTAGACAATGTTTCATTTCTTGTTGCTTTTACGCGAAATGTTTTATTTCGATGCTTCCCACGAAAAAAAAATTTCACTGAAATCTGCGTTTGAACGCGTTCTTTTTTTTGTTCACATGTTTTCGCTAGACTTAAAACGCACTTTTTCGAACGCATTGAAACGCTTTCTTTTCGATGGATAACGCACAAATGTAATTACGATAGCTTTACGGAGAGCGCATTTTACCAGAACCGAAACGATCGTTCTTTGAACGCGTTTCTATTATTTTTTTTTCATTCCGGTGTAGAACAGATTCGAACTAGGAACTTTCGATTTCATTTACCTGATACTATTGAGTTAAACTTACCGATATCAGAATAGAACTGCAATGTCTATATGTATTGAATTGAAGGATACATTGTTAATTTATTCAT
The DNA here is from genome assembly GCA_905331475.1 of Rotaria socialis. NCBI lineage: Eukaryota > Metazoa > Rotifera > Eurotatoria > Philodinida > Philodinidae > Rotaria > Rotaria socialis. The sequence continues at coordinate 5,528 of CAJNYU010002784.1, forward strand.
TTTAAACTCAAAGTAAATTTAAATTTCGAGAAGCGACTTTTAAAATAAATTTAAATAGTTCTATACAAAAAAATTTTAATTATTTGAAAAAAACATTTTTGAAATCATTTTTTTTGGGGCCTAATAGTTTTTTTTCAAATATGAATGGCTCAATCCTAGTCTTTTCACAATATTAATTGTGACTTTTTCAGTGATTTTTGCTTTCAGCTGTTTCAATATTCCAATTTTCGATATAGTAGGAAATTAGCGAGTCATTTAGTTACATTTTCATTTGATGAGATACTGAAGAAAAATTCTAAATAGCAATTAAATTTAAATATTTCAGTTATCAGGAGGGAAACAAAGAGCACTAGTGTTTTATGTAAACATTGTATAGTTAAAAAATATAGATTAAAATATGTATTCTCGAGCGTCTACAAGAAAAGGTTTTTTAAGCAAAAAAACTCGTGGATAAAAACTCACTGAGAAACAAAGCAAATTAAACGATATAAATGTGTACAAAAAAAAATGCTTTTCAACAATGCTTTAAAGTCGTATTTTAAGTTGTAAAAAACCGTTTTAAATAAAAAAGAATGCATTTCAACGTGTTACATACACAAAACCATGCGTTTGAATGCCTTAGAGAGAGAAAACGATGCGCTAAAACGATAAACCAGCGTTTTCTTCTAAAAGTTTGCGTTAAAACGCTGTTTCATACGACTTACTTTTTCATGGGAAGAATATTGAGAATTATAGATAACGGTATAATAGAGAGAGAGAGCGAAACTGACATGTTTCTTAATGCTACTGATGGTCATAGTACATATTTGCCAATTTTTTTTCTGTCGGTTTCCTATGCGTAAAAAAGTATGAAACGAAATAACACAATGACTCGATCGCAGAAGTACAAAAATCAGTGTTAATTCGTTATTTCCGTAGTCTTTCTTATGAAAAATAAAATTCATATTATTAAAAGAAGAAGGGAGACCAAATACGCAAGAAATTTCACAATTCGAAAGATTTGAAAGCCAAAATTTATTTCTACTTATTTAATTGCAATCTATATATAGAATCTATCCAATCACAGATCATTTTTTGTATAGAATTCATTTTCTTCAATTTCGATATTATGAAAATGTGGAAAGATAAATACGACATCACAATGAATCGGATTCTTGACGCCTAAACTAATCAATTTTTGGTTGGCTAACGAGTGTGAGGATGAGTAGATATATGTTTAGGTTTGAGAGATTTCACTCTACAATGATCTTCATATTTAATTGAAAATTATAAAACATTGTACAGAGTGTATAAGAAACTGTATTTTCAGTGATTATAACACTATAATTTCCAATTAAAATATATTTACCATTTCAGTTGATAGTGCCCACTGGATCTTTTAATTTTAAAGCGACACATTTACTGTGAGACCATAGTGTCAAGTAATCATTTGTGTTCTACTGATAACATACTCTGCATATTTCTAACGTGAGACTAACAATTTGAATTTATATTTTCGTTAGACGAGATAGATTGATCTGTTTTCGGTTGATTTAACTCGACTCTCACTCTCAATTTTGAGTATCGGTAAATGATAAACAATGAATATGTTTCCATTTGCATCCATCTCAGATCAATATAGTATGTGTGAACTATTAAACGATTCAAATTGTACACGTTTTACAGAAGATCCACCACTAAATATCCAGAAAGCACACCACTGCGTTTAAATTAGTTATTACTGAAACACACGAGCTAGCTCGTTCAAAGATCAACAATGGCCTAAAGTTAATAGATGGGTAAGAAATGATAATATCACTGTTGACATGGGGAAATTTTTCTTTCATATCCAAATGATAATTAGTCAGTTTAGGTATATTATTCTTGAAATGATGAGATTTTCTAACCATTTCTCTGTTATTCTATTCGAGTTCACAAAAGAGATCGTTTTTATTCGTTATAATAACTCCTTCTCCATCATAATCATATGACAAGGAACCGAGAATTTTTCTGCATCAATGCCACAGTCAGCCAATGTTTTTGTGTCAATGATTTTGAAGCCCCACTTGGTGTACATATGAACTAAATGCTTGTTTACAGAAACTACTGGAAGAAAAACATGCGTATATCGAAATATTTTGGCCATGCTCTCGACAGCTTGCATCATGTATTGACCAATGCCTCGTCTGACCATTCCTGGATGTACAGCCAGCAAGTTGATTTTGAGGGATAATTTGGCATCAACTATTTCCACAGGTAGCTCACCGAAAGCTGCATGATTCATAAAGATACATGCAACTATGAAACATCCATCATTGAGAATTATCGATTGCTCATGATCAGTTGCAGTGAGAATAAGAAAAATACCTTTCTCCATTAGTTTATGTACCTCATCGACGGTCTCCATACGATTTTGAAAAGCTTCCCGCTTAAACCTGCGAATAATTTGAAAAAATGCCTTATTAATCAGGAGAAAGAGACTTTCTGCATCAGCTTTTGTAGCAATACGTATAGATCCTTCTGATGGGCAAATAAGATGTTCCACTGCTTGTTGCACAATCGTATCTTGTTCGGACGACATTGAATGTCTCTTGAGTAAAAGACAGAACTTGTTTAACTGAGAATCTGAAGAAGTACTGTTATCATTATCACTCGCTCACCTTATATAGGATGATAATTTTATTTATGATAAGGTTGCAATCTTCTTTTTGTTCTCGGTTTGTATTTTAACATGTGCTCGGTGAAGAAGATAATATCGTCGTCTTTCAAATAAAAAGAACACTGTTTTCCTTCTCGATACGATGAAGGTGAAAACGAACAACTGTACTCTTATTCTTCTGAAGGTCGTCATTGCCGATCCATAATTAGATTTCTTTTTATTTATTCATCTACATGTAGGAGCAAACACAAGGGAGAAAAGCAAATCCTTCGAGCCTAATGGATCCGAGGCATGTTCAGATTTCCGAAAAACATTTTCTGTCACACTAATAAACGACACACGCGAGTGCCAACAGAAATTTCCTTCAAACTTCCGTAATTGCATCGCGTGCAAAAGAAAGTTATCAGAAAATACCATCATTTCAAATACCACCCAACAAAATATCCTGAGAATTTCTGAAATCACCTTCACATACAAAAATAAATTTTCCGGTAATTTCTGAAATAACTAACAATATGGTAGCAAATCAGAACCAAAACAAACAGTAGATTCTCGATTACTTTCCGCCATTATTTGGAAATTACTTTGTGTTGGTTTTGGCTTATGGTGAATAATATTGGGGTAATTATGAAAGTTGCTGATATTTTCTAAAACTTGAATTTTTCATCCCTTTAGTTTCTGAAACATGCATATTTAGCTAGGAAATTTCCATTTTTGGAAATCTGCTCACTGCTGAGAAAACGGGGGTGCTTTTACACACTATGACAAGAGAATCAAAAGTTGACATACCAAAACATAAAAATGCTCAATGGCAAAAGTTTTTATCTAACATTCAAATGTCGTTCGATAAATCAGATAAAGCGTTTCGGACACACTTATCTCGCATATACAAATCGCGTTCGCTGCCTTTCTATAAACTATCGAAGGGCACTAAAATAGTATCAAAACAAGAAGGAATCACAAACGAATTATTCCAGTACTACAGTGAACAGTTAAAAGTACCTGCAGTGAATTACTGTAATGAACACGAAGGTCAGATAAATAGGAAATATAAAGAGTTGGTAAATAGATTATCAGCATTGAATGATAACATAGAAAAAACTAGCACTGCTGAAATTACTTGTATAATTAAAATCTTAAAGCCTAAGAAATCAACAGGCTTTGACTCCGTGTCAAACGTTATAATTAAAAAACTTCCACCAACCTACATCGAGTGTCGTTATCCAGATGACTGGAAAATTGCAAAAATCATTACTCGAAATAAATTGAAATCGAGCATCCTAAAGTGTGAAAAAATCTGTCCAATTTCTTTGTTAGCTACACACTCAAAACTGTTCGAAAAACTGCTCTTACTAAGAATTAGACACTGGGCTGCAACAAATCGTTTAGTAACGCCAGAACAGTCTGGTTTTCGCCCAAAATGTCTTCTACCAACTCCAGTACTTTCGATATATCAGGAAGCGAAAAACAACATGGTAGCTAATATTCTGACGCTTGCACTATATGTTTGTAAACTAGAAGCAATGGGTATGTCTTTCAACTTATTGAAGATGACTAATAGTTGGTTAAAAGATAAAAAAGCTTACGTAGAATATGGTGAAATAACTTTGAAAATAATTTCATATAAATATAGGACTGCCGCAGGATAGTAGTCTTAGTCCGTATTTGCTTATAGTGTTTCACGCAGATCTGACAAATTATCTAGGAGCACATTCATGCCATTTATTTGGAGATGACCTGTGTCTATTAATTAAATCTCCAACAATGAAAAAATTAGGCTCGATGATTGACCAGTTAGAAAACGAAGGTACAAGAGTTTGCAATCAGGTTTTTATGTACTCAAAAAAGTGGAAGCAGTCGTTAAATGTTTCTAAAACTGTATTATAATTATTTCATGCACAAGTTAAAAGGCCGATCGTAAACGTAACAATAAACGGAAATAAAATCGAGCTAGTCAAAGAATTCAAAAACCTAGGATTTACTTGAACGATACAACCATAGGAAATATTCAGAGATCGCTAGGAAAACTGAAATCGATGGTCTGGTCGCAAAATGTCATGCAAAACTCTTCGTCAATGTTTCTTCGCGTACACTTTTCCCTCTCCTCCCAGTATCTCAACAACATGTATTAGAACAAAAATTCCGCATTGGTCTTCGGTTGGTGCATCGCTGCCCCTTCATTTCTGCGCATAATCTGTTGAAAGTCACTTCTGAACAGCCCTTACAATTTTACGTTAAAAATATATTCAACGAAGATTGAGAACCATGTTCATAACTGATCTTGGTTCTTCAGCCTTCTATGAAGATATATTTGGCTGGGATCATTTTTGTAAAAGGAAAAACGATCACCTTGGCCATTTTTTCCGCACAGGCTGTGTGCGACAATTGCAAGATCGACACGAATCGTTCCTTTTAACGTGGTTGCCTTTTGTTGATACGAATAATATCACAGAAATATGCATAAATGTTATGTTTTACGCAGATTTCTTCTTCCACTTTTTTCTCTGTCGTTCGTTCTTTTAGTTTGTTCTTCTTTTTTCACCTTTTTAATCGATTTTTCATTTATTTACTCTCTAAACATTCCTACAAGCAAAAGTTGGTGCGCAGCATAATATACTGTTGATACAAATTGTAACACTTTGCTTTAATGATGCAGCTTTTCGCTTGTGCATTTATATTTCTCTTTTTCTTATGTAAGCACTCCCGAGTGTCACATTCACGGGCATACTAAAAAAAATGTTAAATAACTAGTTCATAGACCAATTTGAGTTGTAACTTTACTAAAATGGAATATTTCGATCATAGCTCTCCTGAATCGGTCTTTTTCTTCACTCCGTTATCAAGCTGATCGAAAGTTTTCGGAGCATAGCTTGAGCTGTGTAGCAGATTATATGCACTTAACTTCACTATTGCCATATAGTATTAAAAAGTACTATTTGAGGGTGTGGGTGAAGGTGTGGATGTGGATGCGGCTGAGTTAACAATACAGTCACACCCACATTCACCATTATATTGTAAGATTCAACTTGCCATTAAATGAATTATTCACATATACCTAAAATATAAAAGAAAACACTAATTGATTTTATCATATTAAACTTGCATTTGAATTGATTATTCATACATACAGTCGAATCCGCTTATAAGAGCGCAATCGGGGAATCAAAAAGTGGCTCTTATATCCGGGTCGCTCTTTTATGCAAACTATATGCAAAACAGTGTAAAAGATGATTCTTGTCAACATTTATTAAATACTACACACACATACATAAATTTACTTAAAGAAATCCGTGATTTTACGTTGAGTACGATTAATTAAAGCGTTCTTTTCGATCATATATTCAACATCATAATATGAATTGTAATCTGTAAAATTCTCTTCCAAATACTTGCGAACCATCGAAAGATGCATCAGCCCATCTTTATGAGAGACACCTGGCATCGATTTATCAACAATTCCGACTTCTTCTTCGTTTTGCCTTATCTTCTTCACCATAGAATAGCCGATGTTGAAATGTTTAGCCGCATCGTCTGCCTTTTTGGATTTCAGTGCTTCTAAGATTTTCAATTTTTGTTCAATCGATAATGTGCAACGTTTACCGCTGTTAGATGCCATTGTTTGAAAAGTAAAGATTCAACGAAAAATGGGGAAAAATATATAGAACGAGGGAAAGGAAAAATTCATCACATATATATGACAGGAAAGGAAAAGAAGAAGAACATAACTGCATATTTATAATCATATAGGTAAAAAAGCTCTTTTATGCGGACTGAAATCGCGAAAAAGCGTCAAAACAGCGCTCTTATAAGCGGATAGCTCTTGTATCCGAGGCTCTTACAAGCGGACTTTGCCACAATGTAAAATACATTACGAAAAAACGGGGAATTGAAAAACGGCTCTTAAAAGCGTAACGCTCTTTTATACGGAGCTCTTATAGGCGGGTTCGACTGTACCTAACTACAGAAAGTCTTGAATTCATTTTATCAGATTGACATTGCCTATCTATTCATACATGTGACATGTCGAAAAAGATAAAAGAATAATCACACTTGAGAAGATGCCACTAACTATTGAATTGATTTCGGAGACACAACTACCTAGGTCTATCATTCAACTATCGTATCCCTGGATCGAAAAAACGATGATGGATTCGGATTCCGCGATCTTAATAGTCTATTTGAGATTTATATTACTTCAATCACGTTCCGAAAATATAGTATCTTGCTTCAAACCAGAACCATATTTGGAAAAATGGTGCAGGACGGAACCTATTCAAACGTCCGGAACTATTGAGGATTTGAGATGGTTCTTTAAACTAGCTAGAACCCTCTGTGATTTATTAGTGAGCGAGTGAAACCTTAAAAGGTTCAGTATCTTGTCTAGAATGGTTCCATATAACACCTTTTTTTCAGAGTACAAATACACAATCTTCAAAAGGAGATAAAAGCAATCATAACGTTCATCGATTCAATACAAAATGCAATCAACAGTCACAATAGTAGACGTTCCAATTAACTAAGAGCAAAATTACAATTGTGGAAGAGCTAATTCATATGCAAACCGCCCCGAATAATACGATTGTTTTGGTGAATGAACATTCTCATGTACTTACACAATATCGAATAGCTATTAATACACTAGTGTCAATGATGATGAAGATGCTCAAGAAAGAACTAACATTATTCACTCACGCAGTAGAAACTCACTTTATTCACGAGTCAATTGAAGATATTTTGGCCAATAAACTCAACCTACGATTTATCGATCATTGTGATTTACCTCTAGTGATAAAAATGATTACAAAACAGGTAAATACAAATATGGAAGAAATAGATGATGCGCTTCCAACGTTCGAACTGATTAATCGATTATTGATACAACAACGAATTGACTTCGTTTCAACCAATACAAAGGAGCAGACAGCTGGCGGCGCTATCGGTAATCTATTATTTATATCATTCTTTGCAGCGGCTAACAAAAATCAACCATCATTCTCAACTTACAAGTTGACACCGGTTCCTTTTAATCAAGGAACTCAAAGATTAAAACTGGCGCAGATACCTCACATTATCGGTATCTCAACAAAAACAATGGAATTGATACAATGAACGAAAGAAGAAAGCAATACATGCCAATTTACATCAATGTCCTCATGCCGAGAAACACTACCAATCAATAAAAATTGGCAACAGACCCGTTTATTTGAAATATTAACTAACTCAAATTTAACATTATGCCGTTTTGAATATGAACTAGAACCAATATTTATACAAAGAGTCGGCCAACAATGGGCGATATCAACAAGAAATGAAACAAAATGTCACCGTATAACACAGCTGGAACAAGGTGAACATCCGATAACATCAAATAATGAATTAACTATCCCACCAATTGCATTTATCACCATAGACAAATCAACAGCATGGAGCTGTGAGAATTTCTTCTTACCAAGCATTACAAATGGTACCAACGAATTTATTTCAATTACTGATAACAAAAAACTGCACTACGACGATTTGATTCTCATTGATTTACAAAAAGCTATGATTAATGACACTCTATGGGAAAAAATACCGTATATACCATGTAAGGGAAGTTAGCGACAGATTCGAGTTTTTCCTGGGACGATTCATCCCATCAATCGTGCCACTTGTTGAACATAGCGTGCCAGATAGAACTCGATGAGCTCTATCTAATGCTATGTTCAAAAATTACGATAGCATGAAAGCAGAAAAAACATCTATCAAAATATGATTCATCACCATGGGACAAAATGTACACTTTTTGTATTTCCTGAATATATTCGATTCGTTGCGCGTGCCACTTTTGAAACTTATCACATTCGATGCAGCTCGATGAGTTCTATCTAATACAGTATTCAAACCTACCATCTTAAAAACTCATGAGCCTAAAATATTCAACACACCTGTGAAACTCGGGAATTTTGTGATATTTCATCTACCGATTCGCCCAATAACGTGTGCCAACGCCCAAAACCAATTGAGTCGACTCAGATCGACGAGCTCTATCGATTGATATGTCCTTTGATATACAGAACAGTACTAAAAGAGCAACAATATTCCTAAATTCAGTCATGCTACATTTATCGCAAGCATTATCTTTTACAGATTCGATCCAAAACACGTGCCACTCACAAACGCAATTACAGTTGGCGCAGCTTAATAAGACCTACCGATTGATGTATAATTTCATATGATAACTTATGATAAATGAGTTATGTAACCAGAATTATGCTGCTATTGCACAATTGAACCAATTTCTCTTTTCCGTGGGGATTCACTTGAGTACGTGTGCCAATCACAATTTATATCTCACTCGATGCAACTCTGTGAGTTCTATCGATTGGTATATGGCTTGATATGATTAGCATTACTATACCAACACCAGCCCTCAAATATTAACTAATCTACATAAAAAAATTATTATTTTCCTGAGTAATTTGCTTTGTTGGGAGTGCCAATGATGATACATATGTCAATCGATGCAGCTCAGCGAGTTCTATCGTTTGATACATGATTTGGCATGATTAACAATACTGTGCCAGCAACAGCACCTATACATCAAGTATATGATGTTGACAGTACTTAGTTTTGTGAATGATTCACTTGAGTAAAAGTGCCAATGTTGATAGATACATCATTCGGCGCAGCTAGATGAATTCTATCGATTGATGTATCGTTTGGTATAATTAGCGTCGCCATACCAACAAGAGCCCCCGAATATGAATTAACTTACATAAAAAAAAACTTATTTTCGTTAGCGACTCGCTTCACTATGCGTGCCAGTGTTGAATCTAACCTCATTATATGCTCTTCGGTGGGTTGTATTGATTGGTGTATGCCTGGATGTGATGAAGACTACTACATCAACAATAACCCGAAAGAATTATGTTACATACAAAATCATCCCTATGAGATAATTGCAGTTGACCAGGCATACAACTGATGATTAATAGCTCAAGCAATGCAGCTGTCTGTGTTCTATCAGTTGATGTATCATTCAACTTGATCAGCCATCATATATCTACAATAATAGGTGAAATGTCGATTATATAAGTGTTTCAAGGAAATGCAATTTAGCAATATTCAATAGAACAGGTGTACCAGTCTTGACAAATATCGCTGCAATTCACTGTAAGGAGCCGTATCGATGAATGTATCAATCTTTTGATTCGCATTGCTACACGATAAACTAGTTTCAGAAGAGGATTCATGCTAGATTTGCAATGGCACATCTTTTAAGAAGGGGTATTGCAAGAAGTATAACAGTCTTGGTACATACCGCGTTTTGTTGATCTCCATTGTGTGTTCCAATAGACACCCGCTTTGATAAAATTTATAATTAGAAACCAACAGCATTAGACCAGATTCTTGAAATGTCAAATTGAAAATCATTTGCTATATAACGATTTGCTTTTCTGGTTGCTTGCAATATGATGTGTCTCATGGAATACAACTCTGTCAATTACATCCATGAACTACCCTATGCTGTTGTGAAGTATACTAAATAATTGATAGCATCCGTATAGTCAGTTTGTGAGTAATTAAGTTATAGTAGTGTGGCTTGGTAACTCTATTCAGACGCTAAGTGACCGAATCAGTGTTTAGATATTCGCTCAGTAATGTAGCAGTTTGCTTAAGGTATATTTGGATTTTTCTGTGAAGAATGAAAACAAAAATGGAATCATAATCATCTGAATTTAAAATATAAAAGGGAAATGAAATTAATGAAGAATAGAAAACTAAAGTGAGAAGGAGGTTAAACGAATCTTCTGTTAGTTTACAGCAATGTCAGAATGAATAAGATAGGCAGTTGATGCTGTTCTCCAATTATCCTTTCTTCAACGTCAACATACGAAAGAGTTACGATTAATCCTCGAATTATTTTTAAGTGCGAATTCATTTTTGAATGCCACGAAAATGTCACGAGTAAGAGTGTTTATACTGGAATCTAGTCTCTGCAAAGAACAAAATATTTGTATAGAGCTTTCCAACCTTGTATTCTTTTTGAACCTATATCATAAATACTTGGATTCTTGTCTTAAATGTATCAGGGCTAATTGTGTTGAGCGATACATAAATTGATGGCGCTCAAGATCACGATCAGCATACCTCGGTAAATGAGTAGCTCACTAAACTAATTATTGCGTATGTGAGACAATTAGTATTTGGAGCGCTTTTGTTGCTGCAGTAGTGCTAACCATAATAAATCGAACATCTATTGAAACGACTGATCCTGATCTAACGAACGCTACACACAGCATTATAAGGACATCTAGTTACGCAAATCTACAAAAACAACTGTATCCTATGCTACATCACTAATTGTTGGCGTACTGACGTTGATCCTATAGTGCAAATCACGGGAAATGATACATCAATCGGTAGAATTCATTGAACTGCGTCGAATGATGTAAGCATCATCATTGGCACGCCAAGCAAAACGAATCGCTCACGAAACGAATTATTTTTTGCGGTAGTTTAATTAATATGTGGGACCTCTTGGTGATATAATAATGCTAATCATATCAAGTCATATATAAATCGATAGAGCTCATCAAGCTGCTTCTAATGATATATAAATCATCATTGGCACACATAGTCAGACGAATCGATCATGAAAATAACTATTTTTTATGTGTGTTTATTAGTAGTTTGGGACTCTTGGTGATATAGCTATGCTAACCATGTCAAGTCATACACCAATCGATAGAGCTCACCGAGCTGCATCGAGTGAGATATAAATTATCATTGACACGCATAGTCAGGTGAATCGTGAAAGAAAAAAACGTTACTTTAATTATATGGCAACAACATAATTCGGATCCCAAGACTCATTTATTATAAGTTACCATGTGAAATTATACATCAATCGATACCTCCTATTGAAGTTCATTGAATGGGGTAGGCTTTCTCAGTGGCATGTATTTTGGATCGAATCTGTGAAAGATAATGTTTGCGATAAATGTAGCATGACTGAATTTACGAATGTTCTTGCTCTTTTAGTACTGTTGTGCGTATCAAAGGACGCATCAATCGATAGAGCTCGTCAATTTGAGTTGAATCAATTAGGTTTTGGCGTTGGCACAGGTTACAGGGCGAATCGGTAGATGAAGTATCAGAAAATTCCCGAATTTCACAGGTGTGTTGAATATTTTAGGCTCATGGGTTTTAAAGATGGTAGGTTTGAATACTGTGTTAGATAGAACTCATCAAGCTGCGTCGAATGGCATAAGTTTCAAAAGCGACACGCGCGACGAATCGAATATATTCAGGAAATATAAAAAGTGTACATTTTGTCCCATGATGATGAATCATATTTTGATAGATGTTTTTTCAGCTTTCATGCTATCGTAATTTTTGAACATAGCATTAGATAGAGCTCATCGAGTTCTATCTGGCACGCTACGTTCAAGAAGTGGCACGATTGATGGGACGAATTGTTTCAGGAAAAGCTCGAATCTGTCGCTAACTTCCCTTACATTCATTATTCACTATTACCTTCATCATCGTTGTCTTCATCATTCTATCGACCATCATTTTCATCACTATTCTGTTGATTATCAACTTCATCAACATTCCAATAATTATTATCTTCATCATCATTTCGTTCATTATCATCTAGAACATAAACATTCGATGACACAGGTGATATATAATTACCATCATTTTTCTTGTCAAATGATGAACCAAGCCTATTTATATTAATACCTTTTCGTTGCAAGTTGTCGTCACTGTTATCATCACCAGAGTTTTCGCTCAAAAGACTAAGATGTCGAGCGATTAATAGATAAAGAGACTGACGCCTAATCTCTCGATTAAGATGTCTCTTATTTACTTTATGTGAAAATTTATACATTTAATCTAAAAGAAAAAAAATCAAATGTACACTTGTAAGAATAAATCAGACCTGTCTTTTATATCTTCAATAATTTAATATGCACATACAATGAATCATAGAATATTTCGAACAATTATATCATTCTCCCTATGATTATTACACATATACGTTTTGAATGAAAACAGAGAATTTGTATAGTACGCTGTGCCGATATTGATGTCACGCTTCGATGATTCTTCTTCCTTCTCTTTCTGTTCTCTTTCCATTGTTCTAATGTATCTCTCTCCTGTCTGTCTTCTATCTTTCTCCTATGTATACGTGCGTTATGTTTGAAGTTGTGACACTCTGGAGATGTCAGATGACACAATACACCATCATGCCGACGGACATAGGCAACACTCTAGTTTTGTCGTTACACTTTGGATAACTTGAAGTAGCCTAATAAAAACCATTGCCGAGAGTGGCACAAGCTACTCTAATCAAGTTGTTCGTTACATACGTAAATAGCACCGATATTGCGCGTTAGCGTTATATCGATGCGAAGAACGTTTGGACATATTACGATGATTATTGTCGCTATAGTACAGAATAATACCGCAATAAGCCATTTTGGCGTTATTGCGACGTTACTAGAAAAAAAGGACGACATGGGTAATGACTATCTTACCCCTCAATTTGATGAGCATCCGTCATTTTAAATTGAAAATTTATTCAATAGTTTGCTCATTGGTGACTTTTTTGTTTTTCAACATTTATGTAATTTTTTGTTCAGAAAAAGGATTGACTGTCAAGACCATTACTCATTTATTAATTTCTCTTCTTCGAAGCAATTAGTGGACAGTAAATCCGCAAACGAGAAAAACGCTAATTGGAAAAAAAGTTATTCAATCAATGGACAGTAAATCGTGTACACGAGATTTTTCCTATAAGAAGTAAATTGTAATAGGAAAACAAAAATAATATCTATTGATTCCTCTGTCTAATGAAAAAAAAATCCCAATAGGACAAAGCATATTTTCATATGACAGGGGTGAAAGACGACATTAGCAACACATGATTATGTTGGATGTATCAATTATTCTATTTTTGGATGAAATGCGACAATACTTTCGTTATATTATTTTGTGCTAACCTTTTCTCCTGTTTTTCTTACTACTAATCAACAATAGTGTTTAGTAAATTAGAATAGTACATATATATACAGAAACAGAGAGAGAGAGAGAGAGAATAGTATATGTGTAGGATCCGAAAGAAATAGAAGAAGCGAAGGAGTAGAACTATATTTGGGATATTTTTTTCCATTAACACACTCGCAAACAAACGTCATAATAAAACAATCTGATCTTGTTGTCAGTGTTGATTAGCACACAACTAAAAAAAAATGTTCTCGAATGTATGTTTACTATTTGTTGTGACTTTAATTTTTACAACAAAAAGTAAAATATGAAATAAAACACAAATGTATTATATTATATGACTTCCGATATTTTTAGCACGTGGATTTCCTCGTTATCGTCGTCAACTGAATCAACCGAAAAACAATTTTTTCGCTGTTGACCAACGAACGAGTTGGGCAAGTCATCCTGCTGGTTCTATTCCAGGCACTTATTATTATGGTGCTGATATTTATTCGAAAGAACTTATTTTTAATTAACATTTCATTACGCTTTATTTTTAGGTGTCGGATCTGATCCGAACTATGGATCATTCATAAAACCTGAAAATCGTCCACACTCTGCTATTTTACCAATAAGTTACGATCCGGATTCTAGTCTAAGTAGTTATCTTATTAATTCAAATCGACCACTATCAATGCAACAATTACAACAGCAGCAATATTTATACAATAATAATTACGCATGGCAGAGACCAAATATGAATAATTACTATAATAAACCCTATAATGCCTATTCACCAGGGAATCAAGGATGGTATGCAACTGGTGGTAATTATTGGTACAATAAGGGACCATATCTCACCCTACAGCCATATGTTTTGATTTCAAGCATTTTCATTTTGATTACTTGCACATAGCAAAAAGTAGACCAATAATAAATAGTGCTATATTATGTGCGAGAATTGTGACATAGTTTTGGCTTTCTTATTAATCTTCGCTTGGCCTTAATTGATTGTACATTTATATTTTAAATAAAAGTCATAGTTATAAAAAGAATTCTCTATGTGATTTGAGTAGCAATTAAGATGACATGATAATGTAGAACACGATTAATTTTGATCTGGCATAAGCTGAAAACGTTATGCAATTATTTGCAAGATATTCTAAACTTTTGAATCGATCTAAATGGGTATCAACCTCAGCCAAAGAGAATATCAGCTGGATTCATGATTGTGGAATTGCACTTTCATACATCTATTTTTGTGTCCTGCTCAAGAAATGCCAGCATGTATTTAGGAAATTGGCTATTTTGAAAACTATGAAGTTTGAATATCGATGTTCTCTAATTTTTAATTTCGTTAAAGTATTTCAGTTAACAAAAGATGAATTTGATCGAGTTGAGAAGTTCCCATGAAATTATATCACTCACTATGGTGATATGTATAGTAAAATTACAAAAAATATTAATTTGTCGTGGAGCTCAGTAGTTCCCTTTTACATATTATATATTTCTCGGTATCGTGTTTTCTATAGCGAGTTATGGTACTACAAATTATATGCATAATAAATTTCCTTTAAAAAGATGAAAATTATATTTCTCAATTTATTCACTTCGATGTATTGTGTCCTATGTAAGTGCACATCAATGGAGAGCTTCGCTGACTATTTTCATATTTGATGTTTGTTAAAATCTTTCGCTTTTTAAATTCAACTACATTCAATACATTAGTCTAGTCGATAGGCAACTCTTGTTGTTTTCGTTTTGAATATTAAAAATAAAAATCTTTCAAAACTACTTGCACTTAAAAGATATTGAATCCATAAACAAAACATAAGCTCTTTTTTTCTCGCTCGTATTAACAAATTTAAAGGAACTGACATTTTCTTGCTAACTATTCAGTTATATCACACAAGAAAATGTCACATCTAATTAGGTATTTACATTATCATCCCAAAGAAAAATCATTTTCAATTCATCGTTTTTTTTATTAAGGTTTTGTTTTGAATCAGATTCTCATATCGTCAGAGCCCACATTTATAAAGAATCTAGATTTTGATTTTTCCTATTACAAAAAGGTTTGAAATTTAAAAAAAAAGAAATGACTGACAATTAGAAGGCATACAATTATGTAAGTATACATGAATACGTATTAGAGCCATCTGTTGACGTAAATAATTATACAAGTTAAGTAATTCAGAAGAATTCAAGTATTAGTGCAAAATCAATAAATATTTAATTTGAAAGCGCCTTGTAACATGACCTAATTGTCAGTTTACTAATAATAAAACGTATAGAAATATTAACTGTTTTGGTTACTCCATCCGAAATGTACGAGTTTCCTTCTAACTTCACACAATCAAACACTTTGAACATTAGTTTGTCGATGGAACAACTCTTTGTCTTCGTCGCCACCATAATAATCGATCTTTTACCAGATGATGAAAACGGGATGAGGAAAACATGAATAGATAGAATCGTCCCTAGAAAAACAAATTGCATAAACAAAACGCTATTTCGTAAGCAAACTTGCTCCATAAGCGACTGAGCAAAAAATCACTGTGATACTATCAGCCAAGGCATCATCGACGTTTTGAGCAGCAGTTTTTGCAGCATACATTGTAAAGATCAGATAAACACAGAACATATCGTGTGGTGCTAGACTTACGAAGCTGAGCAAGACTTAAGTGAAAACTATAATAATTAACGGCCGATCGACACGCAGACGCGAGAGAACAATTGTGTTTTTAATGTTTTGATCAACCAAGATTCCAAAGACT
>CAJNYU010002785.1:0-12254 GCA_905331475.1 Rotaria socialis
TCATGTGAAACAATAATAGAAGAAATGCTGGTGCTCGACGCCACCCTAGTGCGCTTTCAATATGCAAAGTACCACAAAAGTCCGCTGAATAAAAAGAAAAGTCCCCTAGGAAATACAAAAGTCCGTTGACCAAGAAATAATAGTTGTCAAAATGTAAAACAAAAGTCCGTTGATTTAGAGAAAAGTGACATATTTGAATAGCAAAGTACCACAAAAGTCCGCTGGATAAAAACAAAAGTCCCTTAAGAAATAGAAAAGTCCGCTCAGAGTGCGACACTGATAGATAATATTAATTTGGGTTAAATTTGATAGTATTTTGTCCGCGTAGTAAGGTCCCTCTACTCTTCAGCGGACTTTTGCTAAAGTGGACATTTTCGGGATCTTTGACAGCCCTCTAGTGATGATGAAAGTATGTCATATAGGCAGATGTTTCAGAAATAAACATCAGCGTCATCGTCGTCATGTTGAAGATTGTCATTGGAAAGGTTCGTCGGTGATCGGTTTGTTGGAAATGCATCTATGTTGTTTGATTGTTGATTGTTTTCGTAGTTGTTGATATCAACAGTAAGTTTATTCATTGCTAAGACTAGCTCTGTATCAGTTAGGTATCCGTAATATTCTCTTTCGAATATTTCGCTGAGAGCGGCTAGTTCATAGTCATCGATGTCGTATGTGTCTGAAACGTGTGGAAAATGTTTTAACATAAGTTACGGTCAGGTTTGGGTGCATTAAAGCTTACTTTCTTCCACGCACACTTTATTAATTAGTTGCTCGATTATTATTTGAGCTTCTAGAAGTCTTTCATCATTTTCAGGATCGTCGCTTAGACGCATACGTTTGAATTGAACGACAATTTCGTCCTGATGCCCTTCCCATTGAGTGACTGCATATCGAACACCTGATTGTGTATCCTTCAGCAACGAACGATGATAGCAGGTAAAGAAAAAAGGGAATTTTACGTCTTTGGTGTTGTTTGAGAAATTATCCCAGTTTACTTGGCATATCGTTTTCGGAGAAATTACTAAAAGAGCCTAGGTTAGTCAGTGCGTTTGTTTTAGTTTAGCTTACGGTGTTGGTTTTTATATATTGAATCAGAATCCATGGTTTCCTCTTCCACCGACGATTCAGATTGGTCAATATTCATCTCTATTTCTGAATTATATATCATAGCAAGACCATACATGCGATTCTTTTCATTGATGGGCGGAGGATTGCAACCCAGTTGTTGCAAACGATCAAAAATCTGTTCATTTGACATAGACATGATCTAAAATATGTGAACTGTTGCTGAGTATGTGCATTCAATTCACGTTTTGTCAACTGTAACCGTGTAAATATAAGGAACTTCCTATTTTCAGGTGTTTCATATTTTTATATGTTTATTTAGAAAAAAAACTTTTACAATGAATTTTATATACGTTTGAGCTTTTTCGCTCGACGTTTGTCGACTATATTATGATTTTTACGAATAATGGCTACTTGAGATTTCCAAGAAGTGTTCGTTGTTTCCAAAACTTGAACAGTGTTTTTCTTTTTATTTCCTAGATTTGTGTTTTTGTCAATCAATGGAGAAGTTTTGCATTTCGAATTTAGTGGAGAAACCATCTGAACCACTTGTTTTATTTTTTCACTATGTGGCAGACTGACGTCCGATACTACGGGAGTTTTGTTTACCTACAATATTTCATTTCAAGTCTGTTTTGTTTTCTGTAAAATTATTACATACTATGTCAAAAACATGATTAGGTCTGACATGACAATGAGCCAAATTTTTCATGTGAAACAATAATAGAAGAAATGCTGGTGCTCGACGCCACCCTAGTGCGCTTATAATAGAAGCGTAGCCTTTTAGCCAGCTGAACATTTGTTCCGCAGCCTCCGTGTTGACATGGTCTAGGACTGAAATTCTAAAGTGTATACAATGCATTTATATATGATAACTTACGTCGATTATCAGCGGGATTCATATTAGTCAAGCACCATTTACCAACATGATTTTTGAAATGGGTCCTATCTACGCTAAATTTAACATCAAATAAAATTCTTGCTGCATCAGTAGCTTTTAAATCTTTTCCAATATGATTATGTAAATATTTCACCAGGTGGCAGCCATCATCATAACAACCCGCAGGTGGTAATTTGCCAGCAACTAAAATATAATATTCTTTCACATATTTTAATGCTATTAATTGATAAAACTACTGGAATAGCTTTGAATTATATTAGTCTATAATGCATATATCTATCAATCTGACATTTTCAGTTATAACAGCGACCAAAATATTACTCAAAGAAAATAGTTGTAGTATTCAATAAAAAGAGGATCCAATAGACAACCCATATTGACTTCGACTATTATTTTCTATTCCTAAGCATTGTAGCTGAACTTCTAAAGTGCAATAATAACACGTCTTATAATTTCTTATAATCTATAAAGCTATTGTATTTACAAAATTATCAAAACTACAATAGAATACAGTAACTAGATTAGTACACAATATTTAATAGGCACTCACCACGAATTGTTGAAAAAAGCAAATGAAGGATTTCACGAAGAGTTTCACTTCGAAAAATTTCACCAAAAGAAATAAATACTCGACAGTTTGTAACACATGCGATCAATCCAAATGAACGCGAACAACGACGTATGTACGCATCAGATTTTTCTTTATTGGTCCGACAACCAGTAGCTCCAAAGTTTTCTTTCCATCTTTTTCTTCTATTGCCATGATTCATCAACTTTCTTCGTCTCAAAATCATTTTGTATGACTTTGAAACTGTCGATGATATTTCTTCTGTTTGTTGTTGATCATGATGCAACAAACAGTAATGAGATTGAGGTATCGGACTTCGACAACATCCTATAACAAGTTTCTCGAATTCATCCGTTTCAACTCGAACATCTTTGTATTTGCAAACTCGACGACGACACTTCTGATGTCCGTCAATAATAACGGCAGCTGAACATGTACTATTACAAGCACCTATAATATTCTTATGAGAAGACCACAAGTATATAAACCATGAGAGCATTTTTGGATAATTTGTCCATGTCCAATCATCAAAATCTCGTAACAACATTGGGATTGCAACCTTGTGACATCCCATCGTTAAATGAAATTGCAAAATATTGTACATCAGTAGACATTGTGCAAGTCGTTTCCAACATAATGATATAGTTTGTTCTAAACCTTCATTAAATGCTTGTAAATTATAACTATCAGCAGTTTTCCACCACGAGCATGCATTGGTCACTATATTGCATGAATATGTTGATAAAACAGATCTGGCGAATCCATAGTCACCAGCAAAATATATAAATTTTCCATTATACAATGAACTCAACGAATAAATATGTTCATCTCCTATTCGTACAAAGTTTGGATAGTAAAAATAGCTTGGCGATTTCTTGTGCTCATCTAAATGTCGACATTCAAGCCAAAATACAGTTCCTAGAAGAAAAAAAACATTAAATTATGTTCACATGAAAATAAATAAAAACAATTTCACCATTTAATATTTTTCCTCGATCACATATAACTTTTATTTGACGGCTTCGACTGCTATTCACTGAAAGTTTTTTTTCGCAAAGAGTACAAATATCCGTGAACGGTATTAAATGTATGATATTATCGCGCAAGCCAATATCATCATCAATGATTGTTCTTTGAAAAAGTTGAACTTCAGGATGTGATCGAAAATATGCCAATAAACTTTGGATGATTCCATTTGTATGTGTTGTTCCGAAATTGTCTCGAAATGCATTAGCGATATTAAGATTACGAACAGGATCATAGATAGACCAGCGTCGATAAAGGTAAAACAAAAAATTAAGTTCACTTGGTAAAAAATACTGATACCACCATGCTAAACTTTGGATAATTTCACTAGACGTTCGCGAAGCATGGTGTAAGATATTGGACGATGAGCATGTTGTATTCGCGTTTTTCTAAATGAGTAAAATGGTTAATTTTAGTGCTACTGAATATACAAGTATCTGTCTACTATGTATTTAAGAACGCGTTTTTTATCGAATGCAATGTACTAATTTTGGATTACTTAGCGGAATACTCACATACGAAACTCATCATGTCATCGAATTAAACATATATATATATATATATATATATATATATATACGTATATATTTGCTTTTTGATCTTTCGAAAATTAAAATTTCTCAATGAGATTGATAATATGTTCATGATTTCATCAAAAACTGAACCTAGTTCGTATATAAGAAAAATTTGTAAAAGAGCATAATAGTCTACGTCTTATATCGTAGCGAAGCAACATTATAAATATATCTGCAAAAGCTTTACGGAAAATATATACGTTTTAGTGGAAATAGATTCTTTAGATTAAACTGTTTGATCTAAAGAAGCTAAAGAAGAACTCGAGTGTGTCACATTGTTAATGTTATTTGCACTATTAAAAATTTATTATTATTATTATTCAATTTTATATTGTGTATATTCATGCGAGCATACCAGTAAGTCATTTTTCTTTTTCATCTTGTTTTTATGAAGTTCTTTCTTATCTTTCATATTGCAGCAACGTGGATCAATGCTAATATAGTCAACAGTGATTCCATGAACTCCAGTTTCATGTAAAGGTAATTGTTTGTTATTCATCTAGAAATACAACGACAAAACAAAACTAATCAGCTTTATTTAATAATCCTATAACAGAAACTATTTTTTGCGGCGTAGTCTGCGAAATGGGGCTAAACGTTGATTTCAGAGCTACATAATCTTCTTGATTAAGGACAATATTTTTGTGATTTGCAAATGTAGTTTCTTGTACATCAAGATTATTATGAGTAGATGCATTGTCATCTTCGGTGATTGGACCTGGATTATTCACGATGGCATTTTCAATGGTATTACAGTTTACAGAGCCTGATTCAATTGTATCAATCACTATATGATAATTCATAATGCAAATGTTTCATATTATAGATACAATATGAAAAGATTACCGTTATTGAGATAATCGTTATTTTCAGGAGATTCACTTGCAACTGTTTGAAAATTACCTATGCAAAATAATTGATTGAATAGTTTTTGAAATTAATACTGTTTACCAGCGCAGAAATGCTTTATCATGTCACCAGACAAATGATTTGTATCTAAAGTAGAGTTTTCTAGATAAAAGTGATTTTGAAAACAGGTCTATCCATCACTATCACTCACCATTAGATATATGAGTCATTATATCATCGAAATTATTATTGCAATTTGACTCGAGATCTTCTAAACAAAAATGCTCTTAGAATAAAATCATGCTGGAAAAAATATCATTCGCACCTTCAACTTGAGACATTAACTCATACAAATCATTTTCTGTACTCCATACTGGATCAGCATCATGTGAATCGCCATGCGATGATATGACAGATTGAATAGTTGTAGTTACTAGAATATGATCATGATAGTTAAGTAGCAATTAACTTCAAAAACATGCAAAATCAATATCTTTGCTTTTGCAAAGTGATGGCATACCATATAAGGTCATGCTCAATGCATCATTTCAATTGTTATATGAAAACTATTTTCTATACTTTTATTTGCAAAACCTTTATTAAAATTAAGAATTTCACTTTTATTATTCTTGAGATACATACTAGTTGACGTATGTAATGAATTGACATCTTCATTTTCAATCGATTTAGAATTAGTATCTTCATTTTCAATTGATTGAGAATTAGTATCTTCATTTACAAATGATTTAGAATTAGCAGCTTCATTGTCAATCGATTTTGAATTTGCTATTAACACAAACAAGTTTTCTTTTATACAATGCAATTCACTCACTGGATCTTTGAAGAAGACTACTAGTGTCAAGATTTAATGCCAAATATTCCGGCCGTTGCAAAACACGAATTAATTCATCGGATACTGTTCCCTTCCCCTCGATGAGAAGTTCATGACAAGTATCTCGGTAGGTCTCGAAATTAAGTTCAGAGACACCTAGTTCACCTAATTTACATTCAAAATTCATTTGATCATTGATTGAAAATGGATCAGGCAATGCTTTAACATATATAGATGTCCATTTTGAACTGAATAAACCTTTCTTTACTATAAGAATAAAATCTAATTCAATTAATTTTTCTATTGCCGAACCAAGAATGCTGGCTGATCGCTTGATGACTCGGTCAGTATAAAGGCTACTAGATGTAAAAGTAACTGATCTAAACAGTAGCACCCGAGCCATTATTTCAGTCATGCGTGGTTGCAATCGTATAATACGTTTTTGTTTTTTAGATAATTGTTCATTGTTTTGTTCGTGTTTGCAAGATGTTGTCGATGACGAAGATGATTTGGTTTCTGAAAATTTTTCTTCTGGACTTAAATACATGAGTAATTTATATTGCTCGATGTTGCCAATAACAAGGTCACGACATCGTTCAACTATTTCAAGTGAAATACAATGCTGCATTTCGTCTTTATTGTTATTCATTAGATGGTCAGTATATAAGTTTTCAATACGATCGACAAATTCAGACGTAATAATACCGTTGCTTGGAAAATGATGATACTTTTCTAGATACTTATTACCGATCGAGTGTGCTAATTCAGCAATATATAGAAAGCCAGCAACTCGATGACAATTTTGCACACTTTTTCCCAAACGAGCTGCCATGTGGTCGTTGTTTTTTTCCACCACACCTATGAAAACAAAACTGATTTCTTTTGTCCGACATACAAAGTAAATAGAAATAAAAATTATTGATCAAGTGTCTCCATGATACAAATCAACTGGTTAATTATATGCTATTGGGATTCAAGGTAGCAATTGCTTTAATTCGTTCCTATTTCAATCACAGCAAGCAATAAAGTTTTCAAAATTCACAAAATAATCATTTTTCTCATGTCTTAATTCAATAAATATAATTAACAGTTATTATTATTTTACTTATGAATCTATTTGTTTTCTTTTCTTCTAAGCTATGGTAAGTAACAAAATATCTGGCTTCACGAATATCAAATAGGCCACATAGTTCGTACTACCAGAAATATTATATACAGCAGTAGCAGTATCCAATTTTGAAGCTTTATTGTCATTTTATTCTCTGTAAGTATTCAATGTCTACAACAATCGTTAACCATGAATTATTGCTAATCATTGTTAATATGGCATACAGTTGTTCTACTCGTTTAATTATATCTTATAAAAACGATGATCATAATTATACAAAATCATATAATAGGATATGCATTGAGAATAACATGTATGATCTATGTTAAAAATGTTCTATTCAATTCAGAGTGAACTTTACTTATGGTTCTAGCATCAAGTTAAATAGGAACATAATATAGAAACCTATAATATAGGCTTGCAGATATTTAGTCACGACGTATATCAAAAATATGAGACGAAATACTTTTCAGTTGATCTCGAATTAGATTTTCTCGAACAACCATAATCAATACTTTTCTTTTGTTAAATATCAATAAGAAATAAAAATGAAGGATAAATCTTAAAAAATTCCAGTCATTAATCAGGAACGCTAAAATGCTTAATTAGAAATAGACACAGAAAATGAAAACATTCATTACAATCGACGTTGAATAAAAACTAATAAAATGATGACATTCTCTTTCTAGATTATGCATGTTATCACTTAGAGAAGATTTATGCAGTATTGCTAGTGATCGCATATTTTAATAAAACTACACTCTTTTCACGTCAAGCTCTAGTGTCATGATCCTATTTTTAAAAGGTTTCTGCTGACGAAATCGTTTCGAATTCTCATTATCTCAAGAATTTTCAATAAAAGCCAAGACTAAATGCAGACAGAGTTATAAGCGTTAAGATACTTCGATCTAGGCATATCGAAACGAAATGAATTAATGCAAACTATTCTCATTATGTCATTAAAAGTCTTACTTTTCTTCTTCAGATCATCACACCATAAGATCATTCTTTGGTTGGCATCTTCATCAAAAAATATATCAATATTTGAAATGAAGCTAGCGACGACAGCAAATTGCTCAAATGACATATGCTTGCTTTCGTCGATACTTGTGATGCAAGAAGCAGTTGGTATTACGTCGCCGTCAAGTGGCCAAATCACAGTACGTTCAAATAGAGCATCGGCCATCGAGCCGGAAGCTTGTCGCATTAACGAAGAAATAATTAGATCACCTGACACCGCGCCCTATAAATTATTAAATATTTTAAAATATTAAAAAAGAACAATTTTAATATGTACAAGGACATTTAGCTTGGCATCAAATACTTGTACATTTTCATGTTTAAGCCGTCTTACGAAGTTATTAGGTCTGTCAAACAATGTTAATAATTGACTACGACAGTCATTTGTTACTGACCAATCTCGAATTCCTGGTGGTGGTAATGTATAAGCCATTTTTTTTAAAACAACGTCAGCCTCATCAGTTATTAAAAAACGTGTGCAGCCACGTAAGCTACTGAGTAAACCTGCAGGAGTGTTTTCGTCGAAATAGACGACTTGATCTGATTCCTGTTCATCCTTTGAGACTGACTTGAATTTTGATGTTCGATACTGAACAACAACATCGATGGCTTTTCTAACGAGATCAAGAATTGGAGATTTTCCATATGCTAAAATTTAGATGAATATATACATCAAAATGATTTATTTTCTGAAAAAACTCTTACAAGATCTAGCTACCACTAAGTTGTAAAAGTTCATTGGCAAGGCAAATTTATTAGCACGGTAAATGCTGCTATTTTCACACATCACGGCAATCACATTTAATATGCAAATAACCATCGCTTCATTGTGCATTTGATTGTAGGAAGCTAAAACATCGATGTGCTGTGCTAACAATGACGAAAAGCATACATTTGATGTAATTTTTAATTGACTTGCTGTGTAGAAATTCTTTTGAAATCGAGAAAACATTTTTATAAATACGATATAGATTCAAACGTTAGAAATGATAGTGTTATTATTCGTTTTTATGCACGTTTTATTAGAAAAAATATATAAAACCTCCGCACATCAGCCAATCGATGAAAAACAATTGTATAAATATCCAATCATTTCCCCGCTTGATTCATCACTATTTGTTTCAAATGATAAAGAAAACGAAATTACAAATAAATAATGTTTCGCGTTCTCAAAAACATTAAATCTAAAGCGTTCTTTATAATTCAGTTGTGTACATATTTATCTTCAGATTATTAATTTCACAGGTTTTCATATAATATTTAATTGTTCTTATTATGTAATGGTTATTTCTGTTCGTAGATCATTTTTCCTGTATACTTTAGCATTTTTCCCGTAAATGTTAACATTTTTCTCGTAGACTTTAGTATTTTCCATTTTTTCCTCTTTTCCTTCATATATATATATGTATGCGTATATGAATCAAAGCGAGACATTTTTCTCATACCATCGGACGTTATTCCTATTGGTGGAAATCATTTTTCCTTGATCTATATCATTTTTCCGTTATGTCAGCATATATATATACATATAGCTATGTATGTTACTGATCATATATGTAAATGGATGAACGTATGCGATGTTTGTCTTTTCATTACACATAACTCTTAACATATGTATATGTATGAATTTTACTCGCAAATGATATTCGAAAATAGATCTAACAGCAACAAAAATACGAGCAACTTCTCCGATTGACACTTTATCCAATGATGTCGACATGAGAAACGACTAATTTGTTTTTTTCAAACAAACCGTTAATCTAAAAAACAGTTCACAATCCTTTAAAAACAAATTATCATTCGATTGACTTGTCATCTTTTTCATAGAATTTCACTAGAGAATGTGTACCTCCTTTTTGAAAGTTAGACAGCAGCATACTATGAAATTTTGGCAATAAATGTACTGACTAAGCGTTGTGTTGATGTTAAAGTCAGATTTGATATCAACATAGTTTTTTCAATTGAAAACAATCGTTCTTACGAGTTCAGTATAAACGGTTATTTATTTTAACACGTGCATGTCCGAAATTCTCAATTAGATTTATGAATCGAATAAAGTTAAAATAAAGAATAGCTTTTTTTCGAGCTACGAATCGGTTTTATCTTGTTCCGTGATACATTGAGAATCTGTGTGCTGTGAATGTCGATGTGAATGCGAATGAGAAGAAGAGATATACTCATATATTTTAGGTGCATGCAATTATATATTAAAAAGATGTCGCTTGTCTTCTTTTACTGACTGAGACAAGCACAATTAAGAACTTTGAAAAGCCAGAAAAACATCGGTTTGAAATCGAAAATTTCTCTTCTTAAATTTGCCACTGAAATCGAAAAATAATAGGTAGTCGTAGAATATAATTATTTATTCGGTCCATTATTACAGAGAATGTTGTGAATATCGATCAAATCTCAAAATATATCAAATCTCTCGATTACAATCACCACGCAAAAGACTCCCTTTACAAAGATGTACAACGGCATTTATGGAAAAATTGGTTTAGACACTCAGACTTCATTCAAGAACAATATTTTACACAAATATCAGCTTCGTTCCGTTTTTAATTTGTGTTAAAACAAAAAAATTGAATGAATGAACTTTTTCTAAATAAAATTTGTGCACACTAAAACCATTTAGTCATTGTAATTAATTCGGTTCGGCTAGTCGACATATATTACTGTTGTAACCAATGATTAACATCATAATTACAGGAAAACAAACAAATAATTACAAGAATAATCGCAATCATCATACATGTGCATACAAACGTAACACTACTGATCTATTTTTAAAAAATATGTTTTTTTAATTGTTTTATTTGCACTAAAAAGACAAATGCTTAATTAAATTTATTAGAACAATTAAACAGGATGAATCATTTTGTAAAAATTGAATTTGTTGAGGACATGGAGAATGCAGTGGATTTCGAATACTTTTAATTCATTCCTATTCAACGATTGGCACTTGATTGCCCATAAATCTTAATCTTAATGTATCAACTACTTGTTCTTTATCACTCATAAACATAATTCGATCAATAAACAATATTAAATCATGTTTTGCAATATTTCCATTAAATATAGATTCATATGTATGAATATTCGATATTGAATCAGCTAATAAACTTAGCAGTTCAAGTTTAAATGGTTCATCATTAGTCAATAGTGATGAAAATTCAATTTGAAGAAGTCGTTTAATATTTGGTCGACCTGGATGAAGAAAAAGAAGCACGATGAATTTTTAATGAACTTGATAAAAGCATATTTTCATATGTTCAATACGATGAAAATTAAGTGATAAAAAATTATTTCGACATTGTCGATCTTCTAAGGATAAGGGCACTACATCTAAATGTTGATAGCATTCTTCATCTCAACAACAGGATCGACTTCCATTGAAATCAAATACTGTAAAATAGCAAGCGTTTGTGCCACAGAATGATAGAGAAATATGAAACAATTCATAAAGAATAAAACAAGCAATTATCTCGATTCATGGGCAAGAAATTGAATTAATTTAAAATAAGTTTTACAGCAGCAGAAAATTAATAAATTAATAAAAGAAAAATTATTTTTTAATTTTTCGTCATCTTACGACGTTTCGACAATTTTATTGTCATTAACAAGTAAACATAAATAACAAAGAAATCGCGTATATGAATTAAATAATTACATGTCTTGTTTTAACAATAATAGTACAATAGAAAGAAGATAAGAAAAGCTTGTGAGAGTAGAGTAGTCGAGTAAAAATTCGTAACAATAACAATTATTGTGAACTTACAGTATAAATGAGTAAAATAGTAGATATATAGAGTTCTAATGGTAAAATGAATGTAAGATTTGATGATAGATGGAAATTTTTTATGATCGATTGATAGATCATCAATTAAAATATATCAGAAGAAAACATTAAGTAAACGAGTGAGTAGAGATATACGTTTACAAGTGAATTATTATGAGTGCAGGAATTATGTATGAAAGTGATATTGATAGTTACAATAAACAATTAATTATAGTATATAGAAAGTATTACAAGTAATATGTATAACGAAGATGTAAGAGCAGTGGTATATTGAATAACGATAAGTGAAAACTTAATGTTGAGTCGATGTGAGTAGAACGTATGTAGTTGTTGTATATTGAATTGGGTTAGTTTGATCTTGTATTGATTTGTTGTCGTTTTCGTATACCTTCTGGGAATACGATCAGTGGAACGGATCTTGTTGTCTGATTTAAAATAGGTTGTTTTTCAACGATAGCCAGTGATTCTTTAATCAACAATTTATATGGATGTGTTTCTGTATGAGTTCTTA
>CAJNYU010002791.1:0-11632 GCA_905331475.1 Rotaria socialis
TTCATCCATATGCATATACCATTTAATTTCTTTGCTGTCAATCTGCCATAAATAAGTATTGTGGCACCTTGTATTTTTATTAATTGTATCTCTGATCCTTATGAAGGGGTTACACACCTCTATACAGTGGACACTCCGCAGTTTGACGGAGCAATTTTTGCTGGAATCTAACCTATCTATAGCGGACTCATCAGTATAGTGGACACTTTCACAGTCTCTTTTACATAAGTAACCTCTATATAGCAGACACTAACCATGAATTCAAAGAGAATGTCGCGATTATCATCATTACTCCTTCAGAATAGTGTGTTTTCTTTAATGATCTGATGGTAGAATAAAAGAAAATGTATTTTTGTGGAAGAGAGAGCACGCATCCTCTGTGTTGAATACGCGTGACGGGTATATATTCAATCGTATTGTAATATTTTGTGCATTATTTTTATGGGTGTTAAGAGAAAAGTAAAATTATAATGAATAGACGAGCCTTACATCCACAAGAAAAAACGCACGAATCAAAACCAATCAACAATGGCCTGTTCACCAGTACGAAAATTTATATTTTGAAAAAATACTTGAAAAGAAAGTCATAAGGTACTCTATGTGACTATTTGGTTCACTAATAGGCTCAAGGTTTAAAAGAATGTCTGTATCTTTAAAAGAGAATAAAATTTTGAAAATACATTGTCTCTCTATAGTGGACACACTTGTTGAAAAGTTCGACGGATGTCCACTATAGAGAGGTCTTACTATATACAATTTATCATCCTCTATAGCCTGGTTAACAAAAGTATATGCTATACGAGGATGCATCTAGAGTCCGTCGGGTCCGGTTACGGCTCTACGAAATGTTTTCACAGAGTACGGATACAAGGTGAACGAAAACGTTTTCAGTGGTTAGATACACATTGCGGTAGAAACTTTCATCTATATTGCAATAAAGTTAATTGCATTAGATCGTTTCTCTTTTTTTTTTATCAAAAAGCATTTAGTTTATTCATAAAAGTAATATAAACAATAACCAAAGTCTTCTTGACTACAATATTCAAATCTAATTTACAGAAAAAATCTATAAATCCAAAAAAAGATTATCTGATTCAATACTTTTGTTTGTGTTATCAATATCATCTAAAGCACTCTTCATCGTCACCGTCATTGTTATCACCATTGACTGTTATTTCTTTTGTAATTGACGATGAAATTAAGTTGTTTGAGTCTTTGATGATCACGATTAATTCATCATTGCCTGTATAAAGATGATTTACAAAATTTCGGTTTGTAAAATAAAAGTGATTTATCATTATTCGTGATCATATCGGAATTTTATTTTATTTTATTTTGTAATATATATTATTTATAGTTATAGTTGATCTTCTCATTTCATTGTCCGAGCGACAACCAACCGTCTGCGTCTATTCATTAGCATTGATTCTTACTTTTTCATTACGCCTTTCGAAGTACGAAACTGATATAACTGTATTATATTTTTTCCTTTTCTCAAATCATACAGCTACATTTTTTTCTTGTCTACACTCTCACGTTTCATCTATAGTTCGTACGCCTTCCATAATTTTTCTTTCCTTCACCGGCCTCTTTCGCCTAATACATCGTTTTTCACAAATATATATATGTATTTCCCTTTCTAAAGTGTGTTCCATTTAAACTCATATATGAATAACTTCATATTCATCTTTCTCGGTTTTACTTTTTGTAATAATGTCTATGTACATGGGTCTCGCATCAAACGCTTTCTTGATGATAAAGTTAATAATCTCATGGATGTCTGACAACGATCTCACGATGCTCACCGTGAAGAAACGAATCTTACACGAAATATATTTTCCGGTAGTACCATTTTATACGGTATTATTGTTATAACACGCATCGTTGTCTTATATTATTTACACCGAAAACTTTGATCGTTCATACGCCGTCAAGAAACGAGTACTCTAACAAGCATGGCAGTATCTGGGCTCTCTCAAATACATCCGGGAGTTAGTGTTCTCATGAGTGCTCTACAACGTCTTTATATCCTGGACAATGCGCCTCATTAACACGGCTTATATCTCCCATCTCATTTACCACCACTGAAATTCTAACTTACTTTGCAATTAATTTTGGACATCATCGTCTTCATTCTTCATTCATTTTTATTTGTTTTATGTTTCTTTATTATGGTACCACTCTGTCCTTTCTTTTTTTTCTTTTTTTTATTCTCTTTCTCTTATCTTTTTCGCAGTTTTTGAGGCTTTCTCTGGTTTTTCTTTATTTCATATTTTTGCTCATTATTCGGATCTTTTTAATGTGTGTGGACACACATTTCTGTCGGTGAGGAGATATGTTACAGTCATATGTTATTGTTTCTTGAGTCATTGCGCTCTTATCGATATTTATTTATTCNTATTTGTTAATTAATTGTTTTTCTTGATTCAATAAACATCAAAATTTGATGTGAAAGTTCTTGATTAGTACGAAAGGACAAAGTTTACAAATAGCTTTATATCGCAAATATACTTTCTGCTGTTTTTCTGCTTTTCCAGAAACAAATTTCTGTCATTTTCTGCTATTTATAAATTTTTTTCTGCTTTTCGAACTTCAAAAGATGGCAGCACTGCATATTACATAGTCATCTTTTAGATTTTTGTTGGATTGTGTTATATTCAAAAATCAAAATATCGCTAAGAACCTTTAGATCAAAAACTGTACTGACGTATTCTCTATTAGAATCTATACGGTTTTCAACAGAATCCTTTCTGTTCTGATGCCTATTTTTTTCAAAACATTGTAACGCAGTGACCATTTTCGGAGTACTATCAAAGTCGATGTCCTTCATTTTCATAGTAAAGGATGATACACCTGGAGCCCTTCAGGTTCAAGAATTTTAGGAGCCGCAACTGGATCTAGATCCGACCGATAACAACGTAGAAACTCGTATACGTCCCCGAACCTGATCGATAAAAGCTTATGCACCCGTATCCTTACTTGGACCTGATCATTGATAACTGTTAAGACTCGAATCTAAATCTCAACCGTGCTGTTATATGTCTTACTGGCGTGCTTTAACCGAGTTTAGTAGTCATCCAGAAAATTAACCATATTTCTAATGTTTTTTGGATGAGTGTTGCACTCTAAAGTGTTCAACTTAAACGATCAATGCAATATTTCTTTATGATTATGATTATATAATTATTAGTAGCTATACGGATCCTAGCCAATTACTTCTTGTTGTTGAGTCATGATATAAATAAAGAATTTTAGTTGTTAAATTTCTTCTGTTAAAAACCATTCCAGTCTCAAAAATATTTCTTTTACTATGAAGCGAACATATACCCAAAAAATAAAAAAATAAATATGAAATATTATTAGAGTTTCCCTATTCTCTTCTCGATGTTCTTTTTATTAAGAATCAATTAATTATTTATGCGAGAGAAGAGAGGATATATATATATATATGTATATATAAGAGAAATAAAGCATCAAGGAATGCGAGTTGAATAAACAAATATCGATAAGAGCGCAATGACTCAAGAAATAATAACATATGACTGTAACATATCTTCCCATCGACAGAAATGCGTGTCCACATACATTAAAAGGATTTGAATAAAGAGAAAAAATCTCAAGTAATGCAAAAAACATAAGAGAAAGAGAGTAATAAAATGAAAAGAAGAAAGGATAGAGTAGCATAGCATAACAAAGAAACATAAAACAAATAGAAATGAATGAAGAATGAAGACGATAATGTCCAAAATTAATTGCAGAGTAAATTGGAATTTCAGTGGTGGTAAATGAGATGGAGGATATAAGCCGTGTTAATGAGGCGCATTGTCCAGGATATAAAGACGTTGTAGAGCACTCATGAGAACACTCACTCCCGGATGTATTTGAGATAGTCCATATGCTGCCATACTTGTTAGAGCACTCGTTTCTTGACGGCGTAAATAATATAAGACAGCGATGAGTATTATAACAATAATACCGTATAAAATGGTACGAACGGAAAATATATTTCGTGTAAGATTCGTTTCTTCACGGTGAGTATCGTGAGATCGTTGCCAGACATCCATGAGATTATTAGCTTTAACATCCAGAAAGAGTTTGATGCGAGACCCATGTACATAGACATTATTACAAAAAGTAAAACCGAGAAAGATGAATATGAAGTTATTCATATATGAGTTAAAATGGAACACACTTTAGAAAGGGAAATATATATATATTTGTGAAAAACTATGTATTCGGCGAAAGAGACCGATGAAGCAAAGAAAAATTATAGGAGGCGTACGAACTACAGATGAGACGTGAGAGTGTAGACAAAAAAATGTAACTGTATGATTTGAGAAAAGGAAAAAATATAATACAGTTATATCAGTTTCGTACTTCGAAAGGCGTAATGAAAAAGTAAGAATCAATTCTAATGCATAGACGCAGACGGTTGGTTGTTGCTCGGACAATGGAATGAGAAGATCAACTGTAACTATAAATAATATATATTACAAAATAAAATAAAATGCCGATATGATCACGAATAATGATAAATCACTTTTATTTTACAAACCAAAATTTTTGTAAATCATCTTTATACAGGTAATGATGAATTAACCGTGATAATCAAAGACTCGAACAACTTAATTTCATCGTCAATTACAAAAGAAATAACAGCCAATGATGATAACTATGGCGGTGACGATGAAGAGTGCTTTAGATGATATTGATAACACAAACAAAAGTATTGAATCAGATAATCTTTTTTTTGATTCATAGATTTTTTCTGCTAATTAGATTTGAATATTGTGGCCAAGAAGACTTTGGTTATTGTTTATATTACTTTTATGAATAAACTAAATGCTTTTTGATAAAAAAAATGAGAAACGATTTAATGCAATTAACTTTATTGCAATATAGATGAAAGTTTCTACCGCAATCTGTATCTAGCCACTGAAAAAGTTTTCGTGCACCCTGTATCCGTACTCTGTGAAAACATTTCGTAGAGCCGTAACCGGACCCNTATATCAGTTTCGTACTTCGAAAGGCGTAATGAAAAAGTAAGAATCAATTCTAATGAATAGACGCAGACGGTTGGTTGTCGCTCGGACAATGGAATGAGAAGATCAACTATAACTATAAATAATATATATTACAAAATAAAATAAAATAAAATACCGATATGATCACGAATAATGATAAATCACTTTTATTTTAAAAACCAAAATTTTTGTAAATCATCTTTATACAGGTAATGATGAATTAATCGTGATCATCAAAGACTCAAACAACTTAATTTCATCGTCAACTACAAAAGAAATAACAGTTAATGGTGATAACAATGACGGTGACGATGAAGAGTGCTTTAGATGATATTGATAACACAAACAAAAGTATTGAATCAGATAATCTTTTTTTGGATTTGTAGATTTTTCTGTAAATTAGATTTGAATATTATAGTCAAGAAGACTTTGGCTTTTGTTTATATTACTTTTATGAATAAACTAAATGCTTTTTGATAAAAAAATGAGAAACGATTTAATGCAGTTAACTTTATTGCAATATAGATGAAAGTTTCTACCGCAATCTGTATCTAACCACTGAAAATGTTTTCGTGCACCCTGTATCCGTACTCTGTGAAAACATTTCGTAGAGTCGTAACCGGACCCGACAGACTCTAGATGCATCCTCGTATAGCAGATAATTTTGTTAACCAGGCTATAGAGGATGATAAATTGTGTATAGTAAGACTTCTCTATAGTGGACATCCGTCGGACTTTTCAAAAGTATGTCCACTATAGAGAGACTATTTGTTTTCAAAATTTGATTCTCTTTTAAAGATACAGACATTCTTTTAAACATTGAGCCTATTAGTGAACCATATAGTCACATAGAGTACCTTATGACTTTCTTTTCAAGTATTTTTTCAAAATATAAAAGCCAAAAATTGCCAAAATAGTTTTTGATAAAAGGTTGTTTGACTAATTTCTTCATTATGCTTTCATTTTGTACCTTTGTTCGAGTTTGAAATGTAATCAGAGCATTTTTCTCACCGATTAAAATTGAGTGACTCTACTTTTTTCTATGCTGCATGTGTCGGTCAGTTTTCCTACTGGTGAACAGGCCATTATTGATTGGCTTTGATTCGTGCGGTTTTTCTTGTGGATGTAATGCTCGTATATTCATTATAATCTCACTTTTCTCTTAACACTCCATAAAAATAATGTGCAAATATTACAATACGATTGAATATATACCCTTCACGCATATTCAACACAGAGGATGCGTGCTTTCTCTTCCACAAAAATACATTTTCTTTTATTCTACCATCAGATCATTAAAGAAAACACACTATTCTGAAGGAGTAATGATGATAATCGCGACATTCTCTTTGAATTCATGGTTAGTGTCCGCTATATAGAGGTTACTTATGTAAAAGAGACTGTGAAAGTGTCCACTATACTGATGAGTTCGCTATAGAGATGTTAGATTCCAGCAAAAATTGCTCCGTCAAACCGCGGAGTGTCAACTGTATAGAGATGTGAACCCCTTCATAGGGATCAGAGATCCAATTAATAAAAATACCAAGTGCCACAATAATTATTTATGGCAGACTGATAGCAAAGAAATTAAATGGTATTGAATATAGATGAAGATCCAATAGTTTATTCAATGAACAAGAAATATATGAGAATAAGAACTCAGCAAGCAAGTAGTTAACACGCCTAAGAGTAATTGTAAAGAACAATCGAGTTGAAAGAAGATAATATGCATTTAATAAAAAAGATGATTCATTTGATGGCGAAGAAATAGAACAAGTGATAGATAGACTCGAATGATGAGAGAAATGTATTGAAAGAATGAATGTAGGTATATCCCAGAGAAGATATATATATATATATATATATAAAGAAGCTTGAAGAAAAAAGAGAAGAATAATTATTATATTGAATTAACAATATTAGGCGCAAAGCAAACAAACAGAAAAAGAGAGGGGAGCTAGAAAAAGAAAAAGATAAGCACCAAGATAATATCAATGACGATTGTGCCGTCACAAGGTGTACACTATGGGAGGTTCTACTATATTCGCTAACCGTTTTTCGATGATTGAGTGGTTACTCACAGAGAAAAACAATTTTCTCAATGCAGCGCATTTTTTGCAAACTTGTTTGGGATTTCGGAGACTTAGACCACTGTACTTCGAAGAATGTGATTCCAGGAAAGTATAACATAAAATTCTGCACATAGCAAGTGGAATAAAATTTTCATTGTGCGAAAC
Organism: Rotaria socialis; assembly: GCA_905331475.1. Classification (NCBI taxonomy): domain Eukaryota; kingdom Metazoa; phylum Rotifera; class Eurotatoria; order Philodinida; family Philodinidae; genus Rotaria; species Rotaria socialis. The sequence continues at coordinate 7,262 of CAJNYU010002791.1, forward strand.
ATTCCAGAACCAAAATCAATTTTTCACATCTGTGAAAGTTGTTAAAAATCCCGATCTTATTTGACTGACTCGGCTAGCACAACTGCATTTACGAGCAAAGCGCATACAATTTTCAGAATCAGCACAAATAAACTGACTCACGTCAAGTAACATAGATTTCAGTAAATAATATTTTTCTTTGCATGGAACACCTCGAATCTCCATCAGCTCTTTTTAAAATATTTTGCCGGTGGTTCCCTCAGCTTGTTTTCTGGAAGGAAAACATTTTTCACTGAAACCTATCTAACTTGGCGTGAGCCAGTTTATTTACGCTGATTCTGAAAATTGGATGCACTTTGCTCGTAAATGCAGTTGTGCTAGCCGAGTCAGTCAAATAAGATCGGGATTTTTAACAACTTCCACAGATGTGAAAAATTGATTTTGGTTCTGGAATGTTTCGCACAATGAAAATTTTATTCCACTCGCTATGTACAGAATTTTATGCTATACCTTCCTGGAATCACATTCTTCGAAGTACAGTGGTCTAAGTTTCCGAAATCCGAAACAAGTTTGCAAAAAATGCACTGCATTAAGAAAACTGTTTTTCTCTGTGAGTAACCACTCAATTCTCGAAAAGCTTTCAGCTTATATACAATTTCTCATTGTCAATAACCTGATTAACAAAAATATATATCATATAGGGTACACCACCGTTCAGTATGAAAATGATGGACATCGACATTGAAAGTACTCCGAAAATAGACACCGTCTTATAATGTTCTGAAGAAAATAAACATCAGAACAGAATTGATTTTGCTAAAAACTGTACAGATTTTAATAGAGCATAGGGCAGTGCAGTTTTTGATCATAAAACTTTTTAGCTCTATTTTGATTTTTGAATATAACAATACCCTACAAAAATCTAAAAAATGACTATTTAATATGTGAATAGAACCTAGGTTCTATTCACATATTACCAGGGCTACCACCTCTTCTGCTTTTTGAAGATTTTTCTGCTTTTCTTTATATTGCGTTATTTATATTTTGAACGAACATTTTTCATCTCAAAGATCTTTTTCCATAATTACAAAGAATCGTGATCAATAATTGCTGACGATTTTGCTCGATTCAAATTCTTTCAATTGTAGAAAACTGGTCTTTATTTTCTACTAGGTGCAAACAACCACTAATGTGTGTTTTTTGTCTTCAATCGATCATTTACGCATGTTTTTTCTTCCTTTCGTATGTTGTGTTAGTCATTGAATTCGCTTACATTGCTTTTTGCTGTATTTTGATGAATACAATAATCAATATGATTAGTAAAACAAGTTTGATGCGACATACCTCCTGTACACTGAAGAAAAATAAGGTACCATACCAAACCTAAAAAGGTTTAGTAGAGAGAAAAAGGGTTTCGCGACGTAAAAAAGAGGTTTCGTGAGATGTACGGAACTTAAAAAAGTTCCGAATTTTGAAACGAATTCTGAACCTTTATAAGTTTCGTATCAAACCATGAAAATCTCCACGAAACCTCCAGAAAAAACTCGTCAATCAATAACAAGCAATTTGCAGGGGTCATGGGTTTTTACGAAATCTTTTGCAAGGTTTAGAATTCGTTTCAAAAAAAATTCGGCATGGTACCTTATTTTTTTCAGTATACAGATTGTAGATTTTCGGTGTAAAAACTCATAAAATCTGTCTAAATCTTAGTAGAATTTTTAGTCAGCTTTTCTCGCTCTGCCCAATAGTGATACTAGACTTCGACTAGCATTAAAAGAATTCTAAAATTTGACTAAAATTCTGATTTTTTTTGTCCACATTTTTCATCAAATCTTGTCGAATTTTAGAAATTGTTTTAATGTTGGGCGAAATCTAGCATCACTATGGAATAGAGCGAGAAAAAATGAATAAAAAGGATACAAAGATCTGCTCAGATTTTATGTGTTTTCATATCGAAAATCTACAATATTTTTGGGAGGTATATCACATCCGACTCGAGCCGAACCCTCTCCAATTCAAATCCAAAAGCGAAATCAAATCTAGACAGCCCCAGTCGAATCTAGGATATGGATATGAATTTGACTGGATTTGGGTTTGGCGCATCCCCAGTAATTATCATCAAGAGTTATAACCAGTAAGAAGAAATCGATAAACGATATGTTCAGCAGAGGTTTATTAAAAGCTACTGAGTCAAATGAGAACTATGCATCCAAAAGAATGCTTCCAATAACCAATAATCTTACTTATTTGTTAATTAATTGTTTTTCTTGATTCAATAAACATCAAAATTTGATGTGAAAGTTCTTGATTAGTACGAAAGGACAAAGCTTACAAATAGCTTTATATCGCAAATATACTTTCTGCTGTTTTTTTCTGCTTTTCCAGAAACAAATTTCTGTCATTTTCTGCTATTTATAAATTTTTTTCTGCTTTTCGGACTTCAAAAGGTGGCAGCACTGCATATTACATAGTCATCTTTTAGACTTTTGTTGGATTGTGTTATATTCAAAAATCAAAATATCGCTAAGAACCTTTAGATCAAAAACTGTACTGACGTATTCTCTTTTAAAATCTATACGGCTTTCAACAGAATCCTTTCTGTTCTGATGCCTATTTTTTTCAAAACATTGTAACGCAGTGACCATTTTCGGAGTACTATCAAAGTCGATGTCCTTCATTTTCATAGTAAAGGGTGATGCCCCTGGAGCCCTTCGGGTTCAAGAATTTTAGGAGCCACAACTGGATTGAGATCCGACCGATAACAACGTAGAAACTCGTAAACGTGCCTGAATCTGATCGATAAAAGCTTATGCACCCGTATCCTTACTTGGACCTGATCATTGATAACTGTTAAGACTCGAATCTACATCTCAACCGTGCTGTTATATGTCTTACTGACGTGCTTTAACCGAGTTTAGTAGTCATCCAGAAAATTAACCATATTTCTAATGTTTTTTGGATGAGTGTTGCACTCTAAAGTGTTCAACTTAAACGATCAATGCAATATTTCTTTATGACTTTGATTATATAATTATTAGTGGCTATACGGATCCTAGCCAATTACTTCTTGTTGTTGAGTCATGATATAAATAAAGAATTTTAGTTGTCAAATTTTTTCTGTTAAAAACCATTCCAGCCTCAAAAATATTTCTTTTACTATGAAGCGAACATATACCCAAAAATAAATATGAAATATTATTAGAGTATCCCTGTTCCCTTCTCGATGTTCTTTTTATTAAGAATCAATAAATTATTTAATCGAGAGAAGAGAGGATATATATATATGTATATTTAAGAGAAATAAAGTATCAAGGAATGCGAGTTGAAAAAATAAATATTGATAAGAGCGCAATGACTCAAGAAACAATAACATATGACTGTAACATATCTCCTCACCGGCAGAAATGTGTGTCCACACACATTAAAAAGATCCGAATAATGAGCAAAAATATGAAATAAAGAAGAACCAGAGAAAGTCTCAAAAAATGCGAAAAAGATAAGAGAAAGAGAATAAAAAAATGAGAAAAAGAAAGGGCAGAGTGGTACCATAATAAAGAAACATAAAACAAATAAAAATGAATGAAAAATGAATACGATGATGTCCAAAATTAATTGCAGAGTAAGTTAGAATTTCAGTGATGGCAAATGAGATGGAGGATATAAGCCGTGTTAATGAGGCGCATTGTCCAGGATATAAAGACGTTGTAGAGCACTCATGGCAGTACTAACTCCCGGATGTATTTGAGAGAGTCCAGATGCTGCCATGCTTGTTAGAGCACTCGTTTCTTGACCGCGTATGAGCGATCAAAATTTTCGGTGTAAATAATATAAGACAGCGATGAGTATTATAACAATAATACCGTATAAAATGGTACTACCGGAAAATTTATTTCGTGTAAGATTCGTTTCTTCACGATGAGCATCGTGAGATCGTTGTCAGGCATCCATGAGATTGTTGCCAGACATCCATGAGATTATTAACTTTAGCATCCAGAAAGCGTTTGATGCGATACCCATGTACATAGACATTATTACAAAAAGTAAAACCGAGAAAGATGAATATGAAGTTATTCATATATGAGTCAAAATGGAACACACTTTAGAAAGTCACATACATATATATGTTTGTGAAAAAAGATGTATTAGGCGAAAGAGGCCGATGTAGCAAAGAAAAATTATGGAAGGCGTACAAACTAGAGATGAGACGTGAGAGTGTAGACAAGAAAAAATGTTACTGCATGATTTGAGAAAAGGAAAAAATATAAAACAGTTATATCAGTTTCGTACTTCGAAAGGCGTAATGAAAAAGTAAGAATCAATTCTAATGAATAGACGCAGACGGTTGGTTGTCGCTCGGACAATGGAATGAGAAGATCAACTATAACTATAAAT
>CAJNYU010002792.1:0-108812 GCA_905331475.1 Rotaria socialis
AAAGAAAGAAAGATGGAACGCTCGTTGTAAGTGAGCATTTATTATGCCAATCAAAATGCACTTGACCATGATAACGATATGAACAAAACAGGGATGACCATTAAATAAGCACGACTGACAGAAACAAAGAAAGAGAAACAGAAGACGTCTTTTTTCATGCGTCATCTCTATACTGAAATCCCATTTAGTTAGAATCAATCGTTTGAATAGTTTGGCAAAGATATGAGTTGAAGTGCTTCGTTGGAGACATGAACCAGAAACCAATGCAAATTGAAAGTCTTATTGTACAGTTTTTCTTTAATATCAATTGAATAATCTGTGTGACTGTGAAGAGGTCATTTAGCATCAATGGCACATTTTATCAAGGCTACCACCAAGCAATATTCTTTTTCTATATCCAATAAAGAAAATCAAAAACAATTAAATGCTATATGAGTTTCAGGCGACTTTGAAATACGATGAATTTCAAATGTCAGTTATTTTTGATTCATAGAAATTTGATAATTATCTTTTTATGAGCTACTATAGTTGCGTGGTACATGTACAAAATGAGAACATTATCTATTTAAATAGCAAAGACAGAGCAGAAAATAAATTACTGGAAAATAAAATAATGTTGCTGAACGAATAAGAATACTCAAAAAGGACGCTCTCACTACATAATTGATGTATTCGTTCTGCGATATTATTTTATTATCCAATAATTTTTTTTCTGTTCTGCCTTTGTTATTTATAGTGTTCTCATTCTGTACATGCATGCTTTTTATCAGAAACTGAGTTGCCTGATTCTATATGGCGATATCAACGAAACAAAAGTCAACTGTTCCAAATTTTGATCCTGGAAATTCTTTATATTCTACTAATGAATCTTTGACTGCTCAAGATATTGAAAATTATTTTCGTTTTGGTTCAGCTCGATCCAGTTCTTCAACAAACTCTACTGCTAACTCAACATCAAATATTAGTGAACCTAAAATAGTTCAATATCTTCGCCCAACATCATTTGAACAACAACAAAAAGAAGTTCAACAATTAAATAAAAATAAACTCGACATTGTTCCATATGCAGCATTTCATGAAAAGTCAGTCCTGTTTTCATTCATAGTCAAAAAAGTTTAATTGTTTTTTTTTCTTTAGAAAAAAATTGTTAGCAATTGGTCAAAAAGCTTATGCTCGGGATTTTCAACGAAAATTTGATAATGAATTTTTACAAGTAAAGCAGCAGATATTTTCTATTAGTTTTTTTGTTTTATTCGATTTTATCAATAGAAATGGAGTAGATAAGCTCATACATACGAATCTCTTTTCGAATTTACGATAGTTTTCATAAATGAAATTGGAATGTATCACATTTCTAAAAATAAAAATTTCATTGATTTTTGTTGATTAAATGAAATAAAGCAATAAAATTAGTATAATGTTTTTTTTAAATAAGTTTCTATTTCTTTGTATAGCATTGTAGTAAAGGTATATTGAGAGATAAGGATGATAAAACGACGATATGTAGTTTAACAAGTCAACGATTTGGAAATACAACAGTAGCTTCTTCAATAAATAATCATCTCGTATGATTAAATATAAATCGAGAACGTTTATCTAATATTGAAGATCAAACAGATCTTGATGATGTTCCAAGTGAAGCTGATAAAGAAGAAATTCGTCATGTATTTGGTATATCACATGCATTAGAAACATTTGATGATTATGAAGATTTAAAACAATGGATCAATCAAGATACAACATTACCTGTTTATTCACAAAAAGATAAAATTTTATCAACAATTGAAACAAATTCTATAACAGTTATTCAAGGAAATACTGGATCAGGAAAATCAACTCAAATACCTCAATATATATTAGATGATTATGTTGAACGTTCAAAACCAGTTAATATAGTTGTAACACAACCTCGACATATTGCTGCTCGTTCACTTTGTGAACATGTATCACATTCACGTAATTGGACTGTTGGACAAACAGTTGGTTATCAAACAAGTTTAAATAAACAACGTTGTGAATTAACAAGAATTCTATATTGTATTACCGGTATTCTGTTACAAAAATTAATTTTAACAAAAAATTTACAAGATTTTACACATATTATTCTTGATGAAGTAAGTAAAAATAAATAAACAAAATCATGAATATTTTCATTTTCTTTCTATTTAAGGTTCACGAACGTGATCAATCAATGGATTTTCTTTTAATATTAGTTCGTATGTTATGGCTTCGAAATTCTCAAAATGTTAAAATTATTTTAATGTCAGCAACAATTGAAATTGATAAATTAACTAATTATTTTCGTCAAGTTATTAACGGACGAATTGTTCCAGCATATTAATTTCATGTTGGTGATCGACTTTTTGATGTTCAAGAAATGTATTTAGAACATATTCAAAATTATGGTCTTGTAAGTTTAAATTTAATTATAGAAGAAAAGAAATCTCTTTTTTTAGTTACCAGATTTAAAATTAAGTGAACCACGTGTATCTGGTGAATCAATTGATCTTGCTGTTAAATTAATAAAAAGTTTTGATGATGAAGATAGTATAGCTGGATGGGATCATACAAAACATTTACCTATTAAACGTGCAACGGTTTTTGTTTTTCTTCCGGGTTTACTTGAAATTCAAAACGTTCATAAAGCTCTTCGTTTTCCACGTGGAAAACCCGATTCAGCAAAATTTAATTTAGATGATCTTGATGAGTGTAAAAGATTTAATTATATTGTTATTCCATTACATTCCGATTTATGTATGGATGATCAAATGAATATTTTTTCATCGCCAATAAGTACATATGGAAAGGTATTTTAATATTGAATACTTATGATAATTTTTTATACCTTATTTAGAATTTGTTTTGATGATTCTATCTTGAAGTCTAGTAAAAAATATTAATTTTAATTAGAATTTATAAAAATTAAATCTAGTAATTACAAAAGGAATATTTAATTAATAAATGTGGAAACTTCGGATTTCATTCAAGAGTTATGTGTACTGCAAAAAGTGCATGGGACCAATGAGCCATTCTAGAATGTCTGAACACCAGAATTACCATGAGAAATTAGGCAATTTGGTTTCTAGATGTAGTTCTTGTGCATTTTCAAGCGATGTATTGTTAGAAAGCTACGATTTCGTTCGAAACTAATATCAGATTCGGAATCAGTGAGTCGATTTATACATGTTGTGAATAATTCTGAGAAAAAAAAGTCTTTTGAAGAAAATCCCTGTACCCCCTCCTCAGGGATGCTCTGGTCAGAAATGACAATTTTTTCGATAACGTAGCCATTTCTTGATGGATCCTTCTCATCTTCGAACTCGACCGAGATATTGATGAGAAAAAATTTTGTGCACAAAATTTCAGTTCAATCAAATGTAATTGTGAAGAGTTATCGAATAAACGGACGGACGGCTGGACACACTGACCGATTCTATAGTGTACTCTTCTTTTTTTTTTTTGAGTACACAAAAAGCCAGCAGATATGATAAACATGTAACTTCATGCAGATCTCTCTCTCTCAGAGCTGATGTTCTTCATATTTATTTGTATCATTAGGTGGTAAAAGTTTTCTCTGTGAATTCATGAACTTTATCATCACCAAAAATTTCTTCAAAGTGAAGATGAATCTTACCGAGATATGCAGCCGTGACTTTTAAACATCATCCTAATAATATAACACTTTGAATCAGCGAATCTGAATTTTCTCTTCAATTCAACCATGGGAAATAAGCGGATATATATATATATATATATATATGCATCATATATTTAATTAAGATAGATTCATAAAATAAAATAAAAACAGAAAATGATTTGCATTCCATTCGCATCAAGACATTCTATACATAAACAAATACAAAAAAAAATCAAATAAAATTAAATATATAAGTATATATATATATATATATATATATACATGTAAACAAATATTTTCAAGAAAATGATTTATATTAATACTTATAAATAAACAGAACAATAAAAAAATTTAGTTGTAGTATCATCTTTTGATCTTTAACTGAATTTATTCAACTTTTTGCATCAAATTGAAATCAAAATGATTCACTCGTAATTTATCTATTTTCGTCGGTAGCAGTTGTTGTTACGGTTTGCACTTGTGGTTTATCTTCATCTTCAGATGATGATGATGATGGTATTGAAATAGATGTTGTTGATGCAAGTATTTCTGCACTGGATACTATTTGGATTTGATTATGTGTTTGATTACTATCATTATTAGTATTCGAGGATATTTTAGAAGTAGATTCTTCGGTATCATCATCTGTACTGGTGGTTGTTGATGAATGAGTTGAGTCAATATATGATGGATAGATAATATCGTCGGGTTGTTCTTGACTAGTATCTTTTACTGTAAAATTTAAATTCTAGGATATCAATCAATAGAAAAAGCACATATATTATAAATGTATTTAAAACTTACTTGATTATCAGCAATCGTCAATGAACTATCAATCGAATTCATTTGCCTACAATTAAAAGAATAGTCACAATCGCTGTTTTTGGACAACCGATTAATTTGATTCCTTTTACAGTTCAACCATGATTCGTCAAATAAAATGAAATTAGGTGATTAGGCCTTCATATATCTTTACGATGAATTATTTTAAAAAAAGTATTGCTAACGCAAACTGTATCTAATATTTATGTTTAAGTCTAACAAGTGCATCTGCAACGACTACTAAAACATCCATTTTTATGATAAAAATGCAAAAAGAAATATGAAATTCATAACTCTATATCTTAACTCAATGATAGTTATTTTTCAAGATTTTCAATTAGAAATTGAATATTGGAAATTCATCAAAACGATATTATTAATGAAGTTATAACACTTCCGCCGTATTCGTATTGTACTTGTAAATGATTTTGGGAATTTTCTTGTAATTCTTTTTGTTAAACAAGATATTCTCTCTGACATAAGATATAACAATGGCATCATCAGTATTGATTATACGACGATTGAAGCCACGATATATCTTTTGTTTTTGAATTGAAAAACTTACGTATCAAGATTTTCAGAATGATCATTATTCAATGTTGATGACGATGGGTTTACTTTTCGATCATCAAAAGAAGAAGAATTTTTAGGTGGCGTTCCTGAACTTAGCTGTTGAGATCGTCTGTGTCTAATATCAGCTTCGTCTCGAGCTGCGCGTCTATTTATAAACAAAAACAAAAATATAAATAAATAGGTTTTATTTTATACGAACAATTCAAGTTGCAGTTCAAGTATAATATTTTCCATTTGTACAATTTCACTTTCACGTTCACCTTTTAATGTTTCATAACGAATTTTAATTTGTTGTAATTCACGATCCCTGTGCTGTAAAAGTTCTTCGAAATATTTCTAACAAACACAAAACAATCAAGAAGTGTTCTTATTGACCAGAATTTTGTTTTTCAATCAACTCTTACTCGTTGCTCAACTTCTAATTTATATTTTTCCAATGGTATCATTGTACGTTCCTTTGAATTAGGCTCGTTAGTAGCAATCGCAGTTGATGATAATTCTTTATTTTCTTCATTACTATTTTGATTTACTCTCAATTGTTTAATTCTTTTAAAAATTTCGATTAAATGACTTTTTTTATTTCCAAAAAAGAAAAGAAAAGGTCTTACTGTTTTGTTTTAAAGCATAAAAATGGCGTTATATCGATTATATCTATTTCAGTGTCGTTTGATAACAATGGAGCAACTATAGGATTATCTTGTTTGAAACAAAAACTGTAATAAAAAAAAGAATTCATTTCAAAATCACTGCAGAATGAAAAATAATTGATATCAATACCTGAAATCAATAGTATTCAAGCCAGCTAGTTGATCACACAAAATAAATGCTTGAGAGGATATCATTATTGAATCATCATGGTAGAATTTCCTATGAAAAAGAATTGAACTTCTAAAAATTTATGATGACTTTTCTAACATACCGTACAAGATTACAATCAGAAATAACAAGTTTTAAAAGTTCAGAAAGTTTCTTCTCCATTAATGCAAATTTAATCCATGTTCGACCCTGAAAAATAAGAACAATCAACAAATTAAAACTGCTGATATGTTTGCCTTACGTAGAAAAAAAAGATTACAAGAGTCAATGGACGATATGATATCTTATTGAACACATGTGTGTTGAATAACTTTAAAAACTCAAATGGTGCTGAGTTCGATTCTACTTTGCTGGCGATTTAAGAAAGTAAGAATACAATAATAAAATAATTTACTGAAAATGACCTCGAAGCGATGATACTGATTCATGTTGAGAAGCTCGTGATAATTACAAAATAAATAGTATCGCTACGAAACATGATTTAATCTATGAAAATCTAGCTTTCTCGGAGGATTTTGTTTTAAAGTCTCCTCTTGGTGAAAATACTGTCATGAGCTTCATATATGATCTAGCATTCATTTTAAAGGTCTAGTTCTTTTGCTTTCTATGATTAGAAAAATACTCAGTAATTATACTTATATAAAATAAGTCGTTCAGTTCGATAGAACGTGAACTGAAAGAGCAAATTTTGTTCTTACAAATGCTCATGAAAAAAGAATTGCTTCTTCAAATTAAGCACCATTATAATCTAATCGAAGATAGATATGTTCTATTTTTGTTGAAATTGTTGGTGTATGTTTTTATATGATTACTTTATTCGAATATCAAAACTGCCACTTTATTTCAAAAAAACATCCTAATAGATTGTTTTGAAGGATTCTCTATGAACAATACAAGTTGAATAGTAAAATTTTACATGAAGCTCAATCATTTTATTCCTTATGCTTCACACTTTTTCAATTAATAAGTTATTATTGTTTTTCAAATCCTACTGATAGTCTCTCAAAAGTGACATTCTGTTTCTTCTTGATGACGACAAAATAAATTAGCCATTTGTATTATACCTTATATTTAACACTATGAATATTTGATATTTCTTCTACACGTTCAATGACTAAAAATAAAAAAGAAATAAATTTAATTTACTTGACTATGTTTCTTACTAGATTGCCGACAAGAACCAATACATGCCGGCCGAATAAAGTCCCAAAAATAACGTCGATCTGATAACCAACTCGCTATTAACGACCAAAAACATGTTTTGTTTTTCTGTAGAAAAGAATTTCATTTTCCTCAATACCTCGCATACGAAAACAAAGAACACGTTCAAGTACTACGATAAAATTCGTTACATCAGCATTACGATCATCAAGAACTGGTAATGAAGCTGCTGACAATGATTGATCAATCAGTGCATTTAATGTTAACCTAAAGAATTAGAAATTATAATTTTTTTAAAATAAAATTCAAAACCAGTAAACAAATTTACCTGATTAAGCAAATTAAATTTGCTTTTTCTCGTTCTATATTAATAGTTTCGCTGTAATTTATTGTCGTCATATCCTATCTAAATATTCTACGTATACTGAATATGAGTAAATGATAACGACTCGGATGATTCTTTTTCTTGTTTTTATTGATACAAGAACCAACGAATATAGATTACAGTCATAATATCACTTCACAAAGTATTACAGAGACAAAAAAAGTAACATATGTATGTAATAACGAGAATCGTTCATAACTTAAAATCACATAGAACACAACACGAAAACTAAAATAACACGGTTTAGGAATATGAAATGTTCATCGAAATACTTAACATTCAAACAAACGATACAAGATCCATTAACAATTATGCTCACTACAAGGTTGAGATCTCAACCATATCACACTATGCTTTTTGTTATAGCTGTGTACGCCGATACTTCAGTGGACATTGATGCAAGTATCTACTACCTACAGTCAGTCGATGATCCTCAACTTCAACCTCAATATCTCTTATACTACTAAATATAACGATTATTTCTCATGATGATACATAATATGAATGCTTAGATACTTTTACGCAAAATATAATCACTAGTATAGAACAATCTAACAAAATAGATCTTTTGAAAACTAGTATCATATACATTATTTCAAGTTGCATATAAGATCTGAGAAAAACATAAATGCTGATGAAACCGAAACATGTTACTTTAATGTTAAAAAGCTTAGTATGAATCTCCTTCTCAACAATCATACAAAATTTTGCTACTAATCTTGAATTCATTTACAAACTTGAAAACTTCTTTTCATCGTTTCAAAAATTGGACCTCAAATTTTGTTTCATTATTTATTGCATTGTTTTTAGTCTTTTCCTTTTCCATTGATATAATTAACTAAACCAATTCTTAGATATGTTAATAGTAGAATGGGTTTCAATCTGTTTGATATAGTAATTGTTTTACGAATTTGGTATTGAAACGTATTTATAATCAATCGAAATGATCCATCGTATGAGTAACATTGTTCGAAAGTTTCTCTGCATACCATTAATTGCTATTTTGTAATATGCTTGTAGAATATTAAATCAGTAGGTTTATTTTCTTTTTCAGGAATTATTTCATCTTTCAACAATATTGCAAATTAAAAAGATACCAGTATTTAGTTTCAAGCTACGATGAAATGTTTTGTTATCACTAATGCATTTAAATCTGGCTTTGCTTATATCAGCGAAAATAATTTTTTGTTAAACAAATTACGATCTGAAATGGTTCAAGATAAATTTTGTATTTTGAATATAAATCGAAGATCTATGATGTTTGCATCTGTTTCATCATACTGATGCATCAGTGTATATCATTCTGATAAGAAATATTCAAAATAAAAGATCTAATCAATAATTATTCGAAATTCAAATTGATTCTATCGATGCTTTTGTTCTCAACATTGTATTGTATCAGCAAAATATAAGAAATATCATCATTTTTGAAATTATAAAATGACAAAAATACTTTTTTTTGTAGATGTATGACTATTACTTCAATTGATAGTTATTTCAAAAACGAATACAAAAGAATTATCAATGTATATATATATATATATTGTAATAAGTTAGTTGCTTTCAATCAATCTTTCAATTAAATAAAGTTGATCATTGAAAACTATCACTAGTAGACCAGTTAAACATATGTTAATCTGAAATCAAAAGAAAACATATTGAACAAAAACGAGTATAACGTGAATACAGAAATGAAAGAAAATTGTTTAATTTTTATTCATAATAAACTAAAACGATGAAGAAAAGGCGATATTTTTTTTTTTTCTTACAGATAGTTTTCTGTAAGCCAATAAGTATGTATGAACGATGGTGCTATCCATTCTATTGTTTCCACGTGATGCTATTGGATGATAGTGAAGAAATCATTGTAAGTATTTGAGCTACTTTAAAAAAAATTTGATCAAGAGAATATGCAAACTACTCTATAACTCAGTGAAGAATGTAACCAAAACTTGTTCGCACGTGAGGCGATACAAAAGCAGCAACTTATCAGTTCAAAAAGGAAGAAAACGTGAAGTTTTATGCTTTTTTTCTAATATTGTAATTGAATACATCCCTATCCAATAAATATCAATGAGAATGATATTTCAATAAAAAAAATCTAAAAAAAAACGAAATAAAGCAATGTTTTTTTTTAAATAACCATGAATGATTAATGTTCTCCTTCATATTCATGTTAGTGCTTTCACATCCATCATCGTCTGTCTCTCTCATTCTTTTTTTCCGTATCGATGTGTCAGTTCATATCGCTCGACAAAAAAAAAAGAATTTTTTTCACAAGACAAGAAAAAAGAAACAGATAAATCTATATATGTACATACAAAATAATATGAGATATTCATGAATACGAATATCTTATTTATCTTTCTAACGATAATAATTATTATAACCTCCTCCTCCTCTTCGTTGTTGATTATAATTTCCATTGCGTTGTTTCATATTTTGATAATCCTGTTCGTTTCTATTATATGGATGATAAGAAGCTTGTTTTCGGCGGTCAAATCGTTGTGTTGACGTACGATCATCATACGAATAATGCGGTTGGGGTGGATAATTTATATCATTATTAGAAAAAAGTGATATTGGCAATGGTTGTTGCTGCTGAGGCGGTAGTGGTGGAGGTGGTGGTGGCGGCTGTTGAGGTGAATGCCATGGTGTTGTACGATGTAATGATGAATCACTTACATACATTTCTGGTGTGTAAGGTTCATTTGGATTACTATTAAAATCTTTATTCGATGAACGAGCTGCTAAACGCAATGGGCGACTAAATAAACACACATTTTCCATAATGGCTTCAGCATATGGAACAGATTCTTCATGTTTAAATGTAATAAAACCAAATGAACGACGGCCATCACGTTTCATTGTTACCGATTCTAAAGGACCACTCTAATAGAAAAAAAAATTGTTTTTAAAATGATGCTTCTTGTGAAATTAATCAAATTCAAATATTTTTACTTGAAGAAAAAGTTCAAATAACATTTCTTCAGTAACATTTTCATGTAAATTTCCACAATATAACGTACGACGATCTCTACTTTCACGATGAGCCATGTCTGAAATAAGAAAAATTTGACAATAGACGAAGAAGAAAAGAACCAGAAGAATAATAAAAAAACATTGAAACGTTTGCATTTTTATTACTATCATTATTGGTGTTTTTTCATTCAATTACCAATCAGTAATAGATTAGAAATTATTAATATGAATTAACCGTAATAATTTGTTTAAAGTGTTTTTTAAAATTTTTTCGATTAAAGTATAATATATTATATTTTATTGTGAAGAAAAATACATGGAGAGTGGTGCTCGATACTGATTGGTGATTCTTATACTGAATATGAATCATAGACACGCGATGAAAAATCGAGTCATATTATTTTTTTCTTTTCATAAGTACAAAATAATAATTTTAATACAGGGAATATGACTGATGATGTAATCTATCCACTTGATACGAGTAAGAATTCCTTTTCTAGGCACATATATTTATTAATATATAATTGATAGGTTCGTTGAATCGATATTTTATTCAATTGATTTCTTGTGGTGATGATTATCAATTTCAAGAATTGATTAAGACATTTTTACCAGTATTTATTCGAAGTGTTGAAGTACAAACAGATGACTTTAGAAAAAAAGTAAGAAAAAAAGAGATGTTAAATGTTTAATAATTAATTAAAACAAAATAAATAGCATAGCATCGTTTCATTCAAAATATGTCATATATTTTGATTCAAGTTGGTAATTATTAGATCTTCCCAAATGTTCTTAATAAAAACATTTTTCATTATGAATTCATATTTTTTTACATGCTTTGATGATATAGAATGAGGACTAGATTTCATTTGGAGTTTAACATGTTTTCAACAAAAATTAAACAGTTTCAGTGATATTTACGAAGTAAAACAATTGATGTTTATTCACATTTTTCAGAATATTTATACTTATGTACGAGAGTTTCTAGACAGTGGATTACTAAAGAATGAAACCACATTCTATTGTTGTTGAACAAACAGGAATTTCTAATTTCATTAATAAAACTTGATTTAGTTGGTTACATTTTTTCTTGATGTGATTCTGGAATGGTAGATTTTATTTTTATCAAGCATCAGAATTACTTGCGATGAAAAATTCTTCATTTTTTTGTGGTATTCATTTTATGATGAATACTTTTTTTTATAGGCAGTCGAAGTTTTTATACATATAAATAAACGAGTAAAAAGTCGACCAGAACTTCAGATACCAGTGAAGAGTCTTTTAGAAATATTTACAACATCAACACAATGTTCACCGTTTGCTTCTGTAAGTAATTTGATCTACTAGAAAATATATCAATAGATCTATTCTTTTTTTAGAATTTTTCAATAATGTATATTAAAATGGGTTTTATGCGTTTGAAATCTGATTGTCAAACTGAATTGATACCACTTCTTTTTCAATCGTTACCAAATCGGTCGACTTCTCATCAAGAATTGCTCATTGGCCTAATCGTTTATGCTTTACAATATGTTAAAATTATTCCGAATATGAATGAAAATCTTGTTAAATATGGTCTTACTGATAAACCAATAATCCGAAATTTATTCCTCAATTTTCTTCTCAATGTTATTCTTCTACCTTACAAGTGCGTTAAACAATATTTATTTTACTTCTAAAGTCTCAATAAATGATCTTGTGTCGAGTAAATTTTAATTGTGCGAGGTTTTTAGGCATATTTCATAATGTTTGAAGAAGATACTCAACCATCAAGGGCGAAAGTTTATTCATTTGGCAATTCCCTATTTTCTTTAAAAAAATAGTTTCTTGTTCGAGTAAAAATAGCTTAGGTTTAGTGAGTAAACTATGAAAGGTTATAGAGAACTTCGTTTTAGACTGTTACATTTCATATTGACAAAAAAGGATGACAACTGTAACATTTCGAAATACTCTCACAAACATGCTAATCTGTCGGTCGAAATTGTTTTGCGTATCAAAGTTTAGAAGAAGAAAAGAATTATATAGCTTGACATACTCTTTCTAAATAAAACTATAAACTACTATGAAATTTCTTCAACCATACCAGGATGTGATGATCAGAAAAGTATACTTAGAAGTCACGATTTTGTTGATGAACGAAGATTTTTATTTAGAAAGCTTAAATTAGCGTGAAAAAATTATGCTTATTATTATATTTATAGATTTGAAGAAACTAAGCCACGTAATACAACTAAAACTACTCAACCACGATCATACGTTGAACCTTCTCAAGCACCTGTTGATGAAGTTCTTTTTTCAACCATGGACGATGCACCCAGCAAAGAAGTAGAAACTTTTAAACAACCGTTTCCGTGCATGAATGAACAATTAAATAATCGAATAACTGAAGCTATACAAACTGATGATTTAAATCAAGTTGAAAAAGTAAACGAGAAAAATCTATTATATTATATTTGATAAATTTTCTGTTTACTGTTTTAGCTTAAAGTCTCAATATTGAAATTTCTCAATGGAAATATTTATTCGGAAAATGACATTATATTTCATTTTGTATTAGCAACAGCAGATGCAAGATACTCGTAGGTATGCTGATTATATACGAAATACAAAAAATAAAGGAATTTTTAATTTTAGCGTTGTCTTAGCTGCTGAACATGATATAAAACGTTTGACAGTGGCTGTTGATTGGAATTCAATGCAACATGTCCAAAGTTTATTCGAATTCTTTTTAGGCACACTAAAAACCATTAAACCACAAGTAAAGTTAAGATGGAAAATTCTATAAACGAAAAAAAACTTCACATATTTTAGAATGAAGAAACAATTCGGAATCCAGCAAATACTCGAATACGAATAAAGCTTTATCCATATTTACTTAAATCAAGAATAGCTAGTACAATTTTCCCACATGCAATTCAAGTAAAACTAGAGAAAAACAGCGTATCTATGAAGAAGAAGAAAAATAATTCATTTTAGATTCTCTATGAAAGTCTTTTTGGTAATTCGACCAATGCTCGCATTAAATATTTTTCACTGCAATTTATTCAAAATACGATTCAAAAGTATTTTTAATTTTACTAGGGAAATATTTTAGTTGCTTTTTTTTATTTTAAGTGCTGAATTGAATAATCTTGTTGGTGTTTCGAAATTGATATTGCACGCATTGGAAAAGATTCTTAATACAGAAATAAGTAAAACACATGATGCATCTCGTTTAAGAAGTTTAACATATGTTTTAATTGGAAAACTTTCATATCGTGTACCGAAATTATTCTGTGATGATATTAGATTAACACAACAATTTTTTGAAGCATTGAAAACAGAAGATAATGAATGTTGTTTAAATATTCAAGAAGCTCTAAAGTATGTTGACAATTTATGATTGTTCTCAATATAGAATATTTTCTGCATAAGATAAAAATCGTTATTAACTATAAGAATATTGAATATATAATTTTTTGATTGATAGATTCTTTCTTTTTTAATTTTATTAATCTCTGTAGTCATAAATCTCATACTGGTATAGTAAAAATATTTAACGACGGATAATCTTTAATTTGTTGAGAAACTTATATAACTGACATTACAGTGTGTTATTTTATAATACTATTTGAAGAAAGATTAGGAGAAAAATAAAAATGTTATCAGTGTGAAAAAACGATAATATTATTGATAAGAATAGCCAATAATTTGATTTTGTTTCAAATTATGATCATATTCGTAATCATAACTTATAATTTTTTCATTAGATTGATCACAGACATTGAAAAGGTGAATCGATTATTTCGAAGTCTGAGCTATGTGCATCATAGAGGATTTATTAAACCTTCAAATTTTGCAGACAAACATAATTATGTAATTAAACATTTTTTTAGTTAGACTTACAAATTTTCTCATTGTTCTTTTTCCAATATACGACAATCTTAAAAATACGATCACATTTACATTACATTCATACACACGGGTAGATATGATATTCTTATTTTTAGTCTCGAAGTAAATCAGAAGTTTTCAAAAAGAATTTTCTCACATTAATGTCTGATTTTGTGTAGAGATCTAAGTTGAAATTGAAAAAGTCTTTTTTTTTAATTACCGTACCGTTGTAGCAATAAGTTAATAGTATGAATTCTGTATAAATTATTCATATCTAATTACACACAATATGAAATACATAGTTTCGAGCTTCAAAACTGATTAGGAAGTTAAAGTAGATGTCATATTACTATTAGTTCAATATGATCGCCACTTTTATTTTGATTGACATATCGATGGATTCAAATATTGGTAAAAAGTTCTATTGTCCATGTATCTCATTTATATACAAATGATGAAATTAGGTATTTCTTCCAATTGAAAACAAAGACAAAATATTCATAAAAATTTATTTTACATTTGCTTTGCTAGAAAGAAGTCTTATAAAATCGGCGTTGTTCTTTAAAGAGGATACATCATAAAAGATTTCATAAGAATCAAAGCCAAAAGTGGCCGAGATTCACTGTTAAGAGAACTAAAAGGATTCTTCTAGAAGATACTCGAGCAATTATGATGTGCACGTACGTTGACTACAAGATAAGAAATTGTTCTAAATGGAACTAAAATTTACTGTTAGATATTCTATAGCTTTAAACGAATCCTCAATTAGAACTGAAAACAAGTGAGTTAACTCAAAAACATATGTTACTGATGAACTATATATATATACGTCAGCTAAAATAATACGGACACGTTAGATTTGCAACAGTTACAACTTCTATTCCGTTGATAAGAAACTATAAAATTATCCTAAGGATATGTTTTTGTTGTTGTAATTTTTAGTCTCTTAGCATATTCTCAAAAAGATGCTAGTGTTGCCAGTAAACATATGCTTCAACAATTATTAACACAACAAGTAATACCTAGTCCATCATCAGAATCTGTTGATTATCCTCAATGTCGTCAAGCAGCAGTATCATATGTCATGAGTGTATTTCCTTCCAATGATTGTACATCACGTTTTATTCTTCTAACTGCATGTTCAGATAAAAATGAAGATATACGTTCATTAGCTCGTCGAAATTTATTTAATGAACAAGATATCGATTATCCAGATTTTCAATCATTACTCAAATTAATTCTTGCAAATGCTCATGGTGATTTTGCCCTGGGTAGACAAACCTTAGTTTATCATCCTCAGACATATCAAGAAATGATTTATTATTTGCATCGTTGTTTAATTCGACAGAGTTTTAGTGGTGAAAAAACAACACCATTGTGGAAATATGAAGAACAGTTACTATGTGTTCATGATACGGCTAAACAGAATACAACTATTTGGTATAACTATATACAATTCTTACTTGGTTTTGTTCTTGTTGTACATGATTGTTTATCAACATATTTTTTATTTGAAGCAATTATTATTGGTTATCATCTAAATGATAGTAAATTAATTGATTTTTTTAAAGATAACATTAGTTCATTTCGTCAATTATGTCTGTTTTCAACACGTGATGATACACGTCGTTATTCATCATTACTCTATGCATATGTTTTATCAAAAACTGAATCAAATTCATTAGCTATTGATGAATTAATTAAAATAATACAAAATGTAAATCAACGTTTTGAACAACGTGAAGGAAGTATAATTGCCTTTGGTTATGCTTGTTCATATTTAAAACAATCGAATAAATATTTAAATAATGGAAAAAATCTTCTTCTAAATATATTTTTCGATAATCAAAATGAATATGCTTTATCATTGCTAGTATCCATTGGGCAACTAGCACGAATGAATTGTTTTAATCAAGATGATGAATCAAATATTAAAAATTTTATTGATAAAATTCAAATTAAAATCAAAACAATTAATGAAACAAATCGAATTAAAGAAAAAGCGATACAAACGTTAGGATTTTTAGCTGTTTGCTATAGAAAACAAAGTGAACAAATTATTGATATATTAACGCAATCACTGGTTGATACAAAACAAATTGAACTTCAATTAAATATTGGTAAGGAAAAATCCAAATAATTAATAGCGAAATTTCAATTCGATTTTCAGTAAGGTCATATTGAGAAGTTACTATTAAGGTTCAATAGTTTTTGAATCAATACTAGGTATATGATGATGTAGAATAAAATGAACAGTTTGCAAATACCTAGTCCTCTTCATTGATTTTGACAACGATGCTTCAGTTCTTAAAGTTTTTTTTAAAATAAATTTTGTAGCTTAATCTGAGAAATAGTAACTAAAAGAAAATTCGAATTTCTCCTTGAAACTTCACATAAAAATAGGCTTTGATGAGGTCAGTTTAATATGAAGGTTGCAAGTCTTTTGATTTTCTTCTATCCTGAAATACGATCACTGCATCTGTTGGTTTCATATCAGCTATGTAAAATACATACAATCACCATAGTTGTTTGTAACGATATAAATAAAGAAAAGTTTTAAGACACTTATAAAAATATATTCTCATTTGAGGCCTATCTATATGCAATAATTCGAATGAACAAGTCAAAATTCAGTGATTCTTATATGGTTAAGGACGACTACATCACACAGTTTAAACATGTCTTAAAACTAGTTTATCTTTAGTAATAACCTAATAGCATCAAGTCAATTGATCCGTTGGATACTGTTTGTTCCTAAAAAGATGTTTAACAATATCATCATTGTCATATTTTGTATTACATTTCAAAAAAGTATTTATCACACACTTCACAAACCTTTAAATGTGTAGAATGCACTTATTAATGGCTAATACTTGTAGCCACTAAAGGATCACATGAATTATATCGAGAAAAAAAATTGCAATATATAGGTCGATTCAAGTGTCTACATAGAAGTACAGTTAGAGAATATCTTTGCCATACGCATTCGAAGTCTACTAAAAGTATTCTTATCGATTTTTATTTTTCTTCACGAGCAGTCCAAACACTACGTTTTTTAGTTATGTAAAAATATTCTATACTTTCAAAAGAGTCATATTCTTATCTTTTACTTTTAGGTGATGCTCTTATTTGTTGTATTCTTGGTGTTGACACACCATTGGTTAATGATCCTTATGATATTTTTAGTCAAGAATCTTCATCTAAAGATAAAATATCATCCGATCAAGATGATTTTCGATCTAATTTGATAAAATATCTTATTGATCGTATTCTTCATTATTCATCTGATATAAATAATTCTCATAGTAGACAAGCAGCATTTCTATGGTTATTAACATTTCTCATTCATTGTCGTCGACCATATTTAGTATCTACGTATCGTTCATTGTTTGAATCGAAATTATTTTCTTTACAAACAAATCTTATATATGGCTTACTTGATCAAGACCAATTCAATCAAGAATTATCATGTAAATGTCTTATTTATCTGTATGAAATCATTGAAAACGATGAATTAGAATTAAAATTTAATAATAAATTATTTGAATATTTTACCGATAGTACACGTTCGTATTCAAATCAATTAACAACAATGGTTTATGAACATGATGCTAATAATAATAATAATAAGCAACAGTTGAATATTGATAATACACAATTAATACTTTATAAAGAATTATGTTCATTGGTTGATTTATTATCAATTGAAAAAAATCTTAAATCTCAATTGTTTTATTCATTACTTTATTTAGCACATGAAAATTCCATATGGTCAACAACCCGTTATGGACAAATATTTCATTTAAATAATTATGAAAAACAATCTATTGAATTTATTTCAATTTATATTCAACAACTAATTTCAAGACTGTATCGTCTTCTATTTGATCCACAAATACGTGTACAAGAATCAATAAATCGTATATGGAACAAATTATTTTCTTCAATTAAACAAATAACTATTGTTGAAAAATATTTTTCAATCATATTCAATGATTTATATAATGATATATTATCATCACGTTGGCGCATACGTGAAAGTATACAATTAGCTCTATTAGATATATTCAGAATGTTAAATAGAAAATTGATTGATAATGAACAATATATTAAATTATTTCAAGAATTATTTCGTCGTTTATTTGCTGTTTGTGATGATACAAAAGAATCTGTACGAAAAGCAGCATTGGCAACAATTAATGCATTTAAACAAAATTGTGTTTTACTTGCTTGTGATCCAGCAACAACTATATCAAATGCGTAAGATTAGTTTAGAATTCATTTTGTTTTTGCTTTTTAAATTAAATTTTATTCTTTCTAATTAAGTATAAGTGATGAAGAACATAAAGCCCGTGGAAGATATGTACTTGAACAAATTTTACCAGTTATTTTAAATGATGGACTTTACAACAAAAATGAAGATATATCTAAATTTTCATTGAATACAATTAGTAAGTTATTCTTAAATATTATAAAAAAAAATGCTGCAAGCCAATTAGAATAGTTTTATGAAAGCAATCGAACTGTTCTACAATAGAACTATAAGTTTATGTCAAAGGATAATACTCATAATTTAGATTTTTTTCAAGTGAATGATGTGCATGCAAGACAAATAGACGTCATACTTGACAATCAAAGCTAATAATTAAGGAATTCGTCGGTTAATTCGTGGGAAAATAAAATTTTGTTAGATTATTTAAGAAATTTTGATTATCAAGTCGATAGAATTCATGTGGTGAACTAACCGATAATCATCATTCTCGAAATTTAAATAGGCGATGAATATGTAATTAAAATATACGTTGTTAATAGGTTCAAGTATCTGTCTGGAATACTATAACTTCAACTTATTATGTTGCTTACTTATAAATAGCAGTACTACTTGTAATCCATTCTATCATCGTTCAAGACGTAATTTTCAATCAAAACTATTCATTATTTTACCCGGATAAACATCATTGCACGACAGTATATTTTAAGTTTTATTTCATAACAATACAGAGCTATTTAAACAGAACGAAATCTTAACTTTGCAAAAAGATAAATGATGTATAACTGAAATATTTAATCGATTTCAAAGTACTGATCTAGAACTCAACGTAGAAACCATCACAAAATGTCATTGACCCAAGCGCGGATTCATGTTTTTCTCGTAATATAACTTGTATATATAGAAGTTTCTATGATGAATAAAAAAATTTCTTTTTAAATTTTGCCTTTGTTTGCCCTATGACACTGACTGTCCTAAAGGAACAATTGAGTTGGAAAAAGATCAATGTATCCACGAAGAAAAGTCATTAAAAGAACTGGACCACGAAGGAAGCTCGTGACAGTCTTGGACATTTAACCATTCATATTCTTCCAAGAATAAAAATAATAGTAAAGCTAGGGTGGGAGAGGAAAGAAAATAAGATAAAAGAAGAGAGAAAAAACAAAAATGAATGAAGATAGGAAAAAAATCTAAAAGAAGAAGAACGAAAAGAAAGCATCACCTGCTGATAAGCATGGTCTATTAGTAATGCAGACAACAAAGTACAGAGACGGTAGATGATCCGACGACGAGTCGCGAGTCTTAGTTTAGGAGATGTACAACCATTGCTCCTTACAATACGTTTCATGGACAACCAGTTTGCTCAGTACGAAATGGATCC
Source organism: Rotaria socialis (assembly GCA_905331475.1). NCBI lineage: Eukaryota > Metazoa > Rotifera > Eurotatoria > Philodinida > Philodinidae > Rotaria > Rotaria socialis. The sequence continues at coordinate 19,901 of CAJNYU010002792.1, forward strand.
TTTGTTTTTTTAACATGTTTTCAATGATTGTGCACATTATTGAATTGATTCTACCTAAATGATCAAAAAAAAAAGACATTTATTATTGAATTAGATTATCGTATTTTTATGTAAAGAATTGCATCACAATATCACTTTACATAATTATTAAGGTTTATACTGTGTCACTATTTTAAATAACAGTTTTCAGAAAATGCCTAGTGATTTTACAATCTGTCCTGAGTCAGAAGGATTAGGTTTTAGTATCTATAATATAAATTTAAAATATACTCATTTTGAAACCAATGCCATGCGTTTATGCATATTTCACATTGTTTTTCTAATCAATTATATTTAAAAATAAAAAAACGCTTCACCTAATCGCTATAAGATTACAATGTAAAACATGAGGTGACATTTCTTGTTAATCGCAGGAAGACTGTTTCTCTACCTTCTTGGTGCCCATTTCTTTAATCGTTCATATTCTAGATCTTCTAGAATAGGTATACCAGAGTCTCGATTTAAAAAAGGCCAGCAGCTATCTACTCCTGAGTAATCATTAAGAATTAGTTTATGTATCATAACAAGATCTCTCAACTACATATATTACAATCTTCCTACGTTCTAAATTTCTATTTCTATACTTCAATATTTCTTTTGTATGATGTTTTACAGAAAATATGACATTATGAAAAGAAAACAAAGATTTTTCGATTCAAAATCAAAATTGTAGATGTTATCGAATTGAGTACGCCTTCCTAAGGCCTAACCCATTCAGAATCGCTCTTTACTTTTCATTATTCATGTATTTTATTTTATTTTATTGTTTTAGTTGAAATAATTCGTTATGGCGATCGTGATACATTAAAACCGTATTGTACTGTGATAATAGTAGCCTTATTTGAAGCACTATCTTCAATTGAACCTGATATATTTAATTATGCTTCGATGAAATTAACGGCAGCTGAAATGAAAGAGCAAGTTGATATAGCACGCTTACACTGTGCACGTTCATCACCTATAATGGACGCAATCAATACATGTACAAATCAATATGTTGATGAAAATATTTTCGATGATCTTTCAGCAAAATTAATTGAAACAATAAAACATTCCATTGGTTTAACGACAAAATGCCTGATTGGACAATATTTTATAACATTAAGTAATTTATATCCAAAAATTTGTTCAAAATATGTCGGCAAATGGATGGCTATATTAGTGAATACGATGAGTATCAATACAAATCGTACATTAAGAAAAACGTATACCAGTGTCTTAGGTACAATTGTTCGAATAGCAAAGCGTTCATCAATTGAAAATCTTTTACAAAAGATTTCTATATGGTACTATCAAACAGATAATGATTATCAATATGTTTGTGCATTGACACTTAATTCAATATCACAATCAAATCATGATTTACTATTAGAATATGGTCAACAAATTTTACCATTAGTCTTTTTGGCTATGCAAGAAAGTATGTCAAATATTAAAGACGATAATGAACAACAAGAAGAATTTATTTGGAAAAATCTATGGATCGAACACACAGGAAGTTCAATAACAGGAATTCAAACATATATTAAAGGAATCATTGATAATATTCGTTTAGCTATTGAACATAGTGCGTATTCAATGAAAATTAAAGGTGCACGTGCTGTACAAATGATTGGAGAAACATTGAAAATGAATCTAAATAGTGAATATTTATTTATATTAGTAGAACTTCTGTTAAAAGGAGTTTATGGAAGAGTCTATGAAGGAAAAGTGAGGAAAAAAAGTTTTTTTCGTATTTTAATAGACTTACCATTTTTTTTAAACAATAGGAATGTTTTCTTCGAGCTATTGAAATGCTTTGTACACATTGCAAGTACGTATCTCTTATAGTTATAGTACAATATTTTGTAAATAATCAAAATAGAATATACTCTAGAGATCGAAAGTCATATTTTCAGTTTTGCTGCTCTCTTTAATATTGAATATATTATATAACTATTGTATGATTCAATTATAAAATGTTTATTTTTGTTAGGGATTCTCTGAAGACTTCTTCTGATCTTGTTCAACGTGTTTATGAACATATTCTCAAAGAATGTAAAAAAGAATCACTTAAATATCGATCTATTGCTATACGTGTGTTATCATTACTTGCTGATGAATATAATTTTCAAGTATACGAACTTTTTTGGACATGGTTTGAAAAAACATTTAAACTACCAGTAAATATCTTTGACTTTTTTAAAAGTTTCTTATAAGAAAGTATTTCGTTTGATACAAGTTTTTCAGCAAAACTAATCAATCTGCACGCATTTAATTCTCAGCTTATTCTAGCAGATATAAAGAAAAAAGACTGTGATAAATTTAACAGCAATGATCAAGATACAAAAAATGTCCATTTTATCTAAAGTCCTCTAGGAATGTGTGGGATTTTTCATATCGAATAAAATTTTTATTGTATTAGTAGTTAAAAGAAAAAATAAAAGCTCAATAGCAAACTTTTCTATTCATTTCTTAGTTTTATTGACATTAATATAACAGCCATTTTCATAGATTTATATAAAACGAAAAAATCAATTAGCTAAATATTTCTACAATGTCATTAGTAAGTTTTACCGATAGATTCAGTTTTCGTTTTTATTATTTACAATAACAGCATGTCTATAGGCAATGTTTAGTAGGTTCAGCGATTAATTTGTTTTTAACTTTTCTTTAAAACTCATAATATTTATCTATCTATATGCACAGTGTCCTGTAGATTCCACTATATGTTCAGTTTAGTTTTCTTTTATTTCGAAACTCACAATTTATACATACTAATACACTATTAAGATAATCAGAAGTCTTTAGTTTTAGTTGTCTTTCTTGTGCCATCCACATTACAATTGCTAATTACTCATTGAAGCGCTTCTTTAGTTTTTTTCAAGCGAGAGAGTTAGGACTCCTTTTTGTAGGTTAAAAAACTCACTTCTACACTTATTTTTTTTAATCAAAACGTACAATTGTAGCAGCAATATGGAAATTACTCACACTAAGTTAAAGTTTTAAGTTATTAATTTTTGTTTTTCGAATTTGAAATGAGGATAACTTTCTACCACACATTTTTTTATAGTAGATAACTATGTTATGACAAGCGTAATAAATGACGCTAAACTTTAGAATAGCAGCTGCAGTAGTGATAAGACTCTAATGAATAGGAGCGTCCGTCTATAGTAGGAAAGGTGACAGTCAAGTCCTCTGGAAGAAAATGCGAGTCCCATTACGAGCAAAAAGAATGATGAATAGATAATATCAATGTGATAAAGTTTTGATTTTTTTTCTCTTGACTGCTAAAGTCCTTCTATTCTTTAATGAACTGTGTGTTAAGTGGACATTTTTAGGACCATTGACAACCCTCTGCGAATAATGATAACATTTTTGGTTTCTGATCTAAAAATCACTCCTTATCTTGTTGATATTGACAAATCTAAATAATATTGACTTTTTTTTTAAGGATCCAAATGAAGAAAAAGATATCACAGATACTGATGAAGATCCAATTATATCTGATACATATAATCGTACATTAATGGAATGTTTGCCACGATTTTGGCCTAAAACTAGTCAAATAGAATCATCATATAAGAAACTCACATTCGAACTTCTTGTTGAAATAATATTTCGTTCCAATTGGCAAATTCAATCGATTCTTATACAATCAGTAAATCAAATATTACAAAAAAGTTTAACAATAACTTCGTTCGATATAATTCCATTACTTGAACCAATTATGAACTTAGGTCCACGAACAAAGTCGAGTGGATTAAAACGTGAAATTCTTAAATTTTTAAAATTTCTATTTGAAAATTCAGACTATTCGAAATGTTTTGAAGAAAATGAACATATAAGAAATATTCTTCATTTTAATATCGATGAAATGATTCATGATAATCGTTCGAATGAAATCAGCGAACAAGCTAAAGAATTGAAAAAATCAAACGAACATTTTTTTATAAAAACAAAACCTAACATTGAACAACATGTTGAAATAACAAATATCGATCAAAATGAAAATGATTTATTTTGATAAAAGAAAAAAGACAAGAATGTTTTGTTGTGTTGATTTTTGTTTTAGATGAACAGAATATGTATCGATCAATAATACGTTCAATATTTAATCAAAATTTTATATTAAAAAGATTTTCATCAAATACCAATGATTTTGTTCATGTTAAAATAATTGATCGTGATGGAAAATTAATAAATTCAAAAGCTAAAATAGGCTCAAATATGCTTGATGTTGTTTTGGATAATAAATTAGATATTGATGGCTTTGGAGCATGCGAAGGTACACTTGCTTGTTCAACGTGTCATGTTATACTTGATAGTGAAAACTATAAGACACTACCAGAACCTGTTGAAGAAGAAAATGATATGCTAGATTTAGCATATGGATTAACACCAACATCTCGACTTGCATGCCAAATTATTGTTGAACCACGTATGAAAGATTGGGTTTTTGTTGTACCGAAGGTAAGAAAAGATTTTTTTCTTTTAGCATTAAAATTGTATGAACTTTTTTTTTAATTACTATATTTTAGGATGTAAATGATCAACGGTGATAAGACGACATATTGATTTAGAATAATTTTTCTTCTTTTAGTAGAAGTTTCTTCTTTCACATTTACTCATGATTTGAAATATCATTCTTTTCGTTTTTATATAAATATATGTCTTTATTTTAGATGATGATTATTTTTTAATGGGAAACCAAATTGCACACATACCAAATCAAATTCTTAACGTTGAAACCTATTTCAATGACTTAAGTGGATATAATTATCTTAAAAAGTAATTTTTAGAATTTAACTACGAATCCAATAGGATATTTTGAAAATCCTTTTTCTGTATTACTTATTTATCGTATTCTAAGAAAATCTATGCTAAATCTAGAAAATATTTAGTAGAGACTATACTGCTCCATTATAAATTGATTTCTAAGTTTTTACTAAATACCAAAATTGTTGCTATCGAATATTACGAACGCAAAACATATGTGTAAACGTTACGCTACTTTAACTGAACTCGACACAGTTGGGGATCCTTTTATCTGATGGGTAAAATAAAGTTTGATGGTAACATTTTTATAAATAATTCATTAGGTTGGAAAAAATTATAATGAATTTTTATGTAGAACTTATACCGAAGACTAATTTAACTCACAAGTAAATTTGATCTTTAGATTGAAGACTGTTTTTGTATCCAAAATTGTATCAGAGATACTGAATAGAGGCTTATAGAGTCAACTTGAATTTCGGAATCATGAGCAAGAGAAGTTTCAAAAATCGGAATCCTGACTAATACTTGCTTATTTGTATCTGGATTTTTCAATCTAGCTGCTATTGTTCTTTAGATAAGAATCATTTATATTATCAATTTATTAGTTTTGCCTTTCTGATAATCGATAATAAAATATTTCATTCTTTTTAGTTTGGGCGTTACTCGCTTTTTAAAAGTAGCTCAAGCACAAACAAGGTAAGATTACAAAATTATTCTATTGACTTTCTATATATATATATATATATATATATTTATCTATTGAAGCAATGGAACGTGTGTGCTTAAAATTTTCCAAATTGTTGACCAATCGCTTCCATATGATCAATACAAAGCACAGATTCAAGGTTTTCTAAAACAAATTTTATTTTTCTTCTTCAATAATAGAATTGTTTTTTCTTGAAGAAATCTATTCAACTCTTCACGATAAAGAGTCATCACCCTCGCCATTAAAAAACTGTTTACCATTTCAAATTGTTACCGTATGATATTCAAACAGTATTTTTATTCTTAACTTTCTCATTTATTTTGTTTTTCACACACTAGAAAAATGATCGCTCAATAATTTTAGCACGGCCATATATAAAAGATAACTTGTTCTATCGTTTACAAACACGACCTTATTTGACACGTATCGAGAAAAAATGGATTGCCTATCAGCTATTAATTGCACTTAAACATATTCACAGCGTTAATATTGCACATGGAGATTTAAAAATAGAAAATATTTTATTAACAAGTTATAATTGGATTTTACTAAGCGATTTTGCTAATTTTAAACCAACATTTTTTGCTTATGTAAGTAAACCGATTGAAAATGTAAAGCTTTGATAAAATTATTCCTCACTGTTGATGGATGTACATAAATATAAACATTGGCAGATGAAACTCATTAATTAGCATATGAAAATTACTGAAAGAAAAGCTTCATATATTTCTTTTTATTGTTTTAAGACGTGTGAAAATATTGTTTGTTTTTTATTACAAGATACATTACATTCGTCTTGCTGGATTGTAAATGGATTGCTTTTCTTTTTCTAAACACCCAGTGGATCATTCATTTGATTGTTGCTCTTGCAACGAAAAACAAATCTCTCTAGCTCTTAGTTGTTGCTTAATTTTAGAAAATATCTGAATGTGTAATACTTGCACCTGCGTATTCTCGGTCGGTAGTTTCTAATAGAAAGAATTTTCATAAAACGAACTGATTAAAACCTATAGACAACTCTTGCAAGAGATAAAGCATTGGTTAGTAGGCATGTAAAATGATGAGTATTAGTTTTAAAAACACATTATTCAACTTGCACTCCCTTCACGCTATAGATTAAAGCGGGACCAAAAGAAAGCTATCAGCATTATAGACACCAACAGTCAATATATTTTCACAATTACTGACACAGACGACCTCTTCCATCCACTCCTCCTTCAGTATCAGGCCATAAAAAAATAACAAAGTCTTAATATGAAAGATTTTCGTAGTTCGAAACTGGATATGGTAACAATCGTTTTATGCAAAATCGATCATTACCAGTAAAACGAATAATACACTTTTTCAATTAAATATTTCATCGTGATACAGCGGCCTAATTTATTTTATAGTCGAGCAACATATAAATTATCGAAAGAAAAAGAGTCTGTTGAAACTTTAAATTTAGAGTTACTACTCTGAAAGATTTATTTCAATTGAAATAAGAGAGAAAACTTTTATTTTGTTTATTTTTTCTTAGGAGGATCCAGCTGAGTATTATTATTATTTCAATGCATCACAACGAAATGTTTGCTATTTAGCACCCGAACGTTTCTATGATCAATCAAGAATTAGAAATGATATTAATAATGATACTTTTTCAACAAGTTTTGGCAAATTGGGTATTTCATCAATGGATATTTTTTCACTCGGGTAAAATTCTTAAAATACAACAAGTCTTCTTGTATTTTCGAATACGATTTTATTTTCTCTTCAGTTGCATTTTGGCAGAGTTATTTACTGAACAACCGTTATTTACTTTAACACAAATGCTAGATTACAGAAATAATGCATATGATCCTATGCCAATTATTAATAAAATCGCTGATGTTGATATACAAGTAAACACTAGTGGTTTTTGTTTTCTCGTGAATATTTTATTGAAATTCTATTCTATTTCTAAGGCTATGATTGCCAGTATGATTGATCGTGATCCTTTGAAACGGCAAACTGCTGAGCAATATCTTGATGAACAAATAGGCAAAGCATTTCCATCTTGTTTTTATACATTTCTCTTACCATATGTACAAAAAATTTTAAAAGAATTTTCAACAGACTTTGTTATTTATAAGTATGAACTAACAAAGTTTGGAGTTTTTTTTTCACTAAAATCATGTAATTATGTTTCTCTTTAGACTTCATCGTGATTTTTCATATATAATTAATAGTTTATTGATTGAAAATAATAACCATTCGAATGAGAATTCCATGGAAATCGATGAAGAAAAAAAGCAAGAATCTTCACAATGTTTATTAATACTTCTTTCGCTTGCTTTATCATGTATGAGAAAATTAAATGTAAGCATTAAAAATATTTTAATTTTTTTATTCATATATCTTTTCTCTTTTCTTTTTCTAGCATTTACATTCACGCCTTCTTGCACTCGAACTTTTACGTTTGATGATTCCACTTGTTGATGATCAAATTATACTCGATCGAATTTTACCCTATGTGGTAAGACAAACGTTTGCTTCAAAACGAACAATAGAAAAACTACTAATTTTTAAATGATATAAAGAAAAATAAATAGATAAATAAATACAAGTGAGACCCATCTTTCTTAACTGACGTGAAGGCACTAGACTATAGTTGATAGCAAAGTTTTAGTGAAAAATAAAAGATTTGCGGACAACATAGATATGAATGAATCATATTGTTTGTAATCGTTTTCAAAGTGAACGATTCAAATTTTTCTTTTAACAAAATATTTTCTTTTAGCATGCAATGTTAAATGATGATTTTCATCGTGTACGAGCTGATGCTATTCGAACAGTTGTTTTTGCAATATCATCTGTAAAAAATATAAATCAAGAAAATGCTGATCTTTTTAGTGAATATCTTTTCCCGACATTGGTAAAGAAAAGAAAAAAATCATGTGTGAATTTATTATTCAATTAAATTTTTATTATTGATCTAGTCATCACCACATTTTCCCGACGATTGTTATGTTCGGTCGAATCTTGCCAAATATCTATCTATCCTAGCTGAACATTCATTAAGGTAAAAAATAAATTATTCTATTCTAAAACATTCTTATTCGTTTACGTTTTCTTTATAGATTTTTAGAAAAGACCTATCTAATTGAAGAACGAAATCATATAATAAATAATGATCATTTTGTAAGTGATATTATTTGCATGGTAAAAGAAAATTGTGTACATTTATTGTTGTTTTTTTGCGAATAGAAAAACTATGAAGATGAATTAAAAGGTGTTCACACATGGATGCAAGGTAAATTCGGCGATCTTATTCATGGTGAAAATGATGATCCAAATGGACAATTGGCTGAGACTCTATGTCGATCAGATCTTATACGTTTGTGTACTTTTTTTGGCAAACGAAAAAGTAAAAAGAAAAGAAAAAGAATTCATCAGTCAAATTCATTATCGTTTCGTTGTATAATTTAGCAATTGAAGTTATTTGTGGACATTTAACAACACTATTGAGTCAACCTAATTGGCGTTTACGCGCAGCATTATTCGATAGTCTTGTTACTGTTGCATCATATATTGGACTTGAAAGTGAATTATTTATTTTACCATTACTCAATCAAGTTTGAATTTAATAATTGATAGAAAAAACAAAATTTCGAATATATTTTATTTTTTTTTATTTTTGAAGGGATTACTTGATGACGAAGAATTTGTTGTTTATCGAGTATTGAAAGCACTTGCTTGTTTTGTTCGTTTATCATTATTAAAACGGAAAACAGTTTATGAATTTCTTCGACAAGTTGCACCACTTGTTTGCCATCCAGTATGAAAAGAATCTTTTATTATCGAAATTTTTCATTTATTGTAATTTCATTTTAAGAATCTTTGGCTTCGATTGAGTGTTATTGAATTTATTAATAGTATTTGTGAAAAGTCACATTTAGCTGATATACATGGATTTGTTATACCGGTGATCGAACGATTCTTTAAATTTCCCATTGTTCAAGTTGGCAATCCTGTATGTTATTAATAGAAATTTCAAACTTTTCCATTTGAATAAAATAAGTTTCTTATGAAGTAGCATTTTTTCGAAAGTTTACACATATTCTTAACAGAAACAAATTATGCACTTGTTCTACTGGATCCTATCTACTTAAATTCAGAAGCTAATAGTATACGTAAACAAATAAGCTAATACAAAACAACGAGATTCTTTCGAATCTATTACGATTTGATATTTATGACTACTAGTATTAAAGTTATGACATAACATGAAAAACTTTGAAGGACGCGAATTCATAACATATTGATGATGAGTGATAAGTATTCTTAGGGAATTTTTTCTTTTCAAAACATTTCATCCTAAAACTTCACACGGAGATAAAGCTCATAGTGATAAAGAATATTTTTGTCGCAAATTATTCAGTAATTGTAATTCGAATAATCTATTATTTAGGAGATATTATACAATGCATTGATCGAACCATTATCACGTGAATTATTTGAATATGTTCAAAAAATTCAACCGAATGAAAATTTATTTCGACATTTTATTGATCGATCAAATATTCGACAAATGACAGGTAATGGACTGAAACCAGCCTATATTCAACCAACTGATGCTGTTGTACATGAAGTAAGATAATTGCTATTCTTTGAATTCAGATTTATTTTAAAATGTAAATAACTTTTTTGTTTGTAGGCCTTTGCTAAATTAACTGAATTAGGAATGAAAGAATTCGATGAAGACAAAATTTTAGCATTGAAATTTTTCGTTAAACAAACATCACAATACAGATTAAAGTAAAATTAAAGAAGAAAACTAAAAGTATTCTTCTACATAAAAAAAACGAATACTGCTGTTTTAGTATAAGTGCGTCAACTGAATCAACAACACGTCCAGGTACTGTTAATATAAAAGTTTTACCAGCACAACGACTTGATTCAAATCTGAATATAAATCGAAATAGTAATGACAACTACTCAGCAAGAAATATTAATAATGAAAGTGTCAGTTATATTGTATATCAGTTGAAGCACCTTTTCTCTACGTATTCATTTTTAAAAATTTAGTCGGATTGGTCGGAAATGTTTGGAGGCGTAACAATGCAAATTTCCAATCAAGTAGAAAATCTTCCATCGAACTTAACAGCCAGCTCAAATGATAAAACACCGAATGAAAACAACGATGAAAATATGTTAGTTGATACAGCACAATATCAATTACCATCAACAGAAAACATAACACAACATCGACCAGTTCTTATTCGAGATCCAGCATCAAGAATAACACGAACAGGTTTTTTTTATTCTTTGTATTAAAACTATAAAACTTCATTTATCTTTTCAAAAGGACTTCGATTACAATGTTTAACTGAAAAACATAATTTACTGTTAAAACATGACGCTATCAATCGTGAAGATTGTCAACGTGAAAAATTACTTAAACATAATGTACCAACAAATGTTTATGAAATAGCTGATCCAAAATTTTGGACACCACAAGGAACTCTTCTCGGTCATATTCATTTACATAGTGGGAAAATTACAAGGTAATATTTTAAAATAAAGCGAAAATTCGATCATTTTTTAATGTTCTATTTTCGAAGATTAACATCAAGTCTTGTCTCTCCATCGACGAATCATACACAACTGTTTGCTACTGGTGATGTAAAAGGAGCGATACGACTCTGGGATATAAATCAATTTCAAAAAACCCTTATCTTCCGACCAACACGAGCTATTCGTGCAATAGGTAAAAACATCAATATCATATTCATATGTTTAAAGTCATATGAGAGCGGGGGCAGGGGTGCATAAGTCTAGAATATTTGAAACAACTCTATAGAAGGATAATTAAAATTGATGATTGGAATTATCGAAAGGAAACGTATCTTTTTATAAAATGACACGGATATGTTCTCTTAGCTGTGTTTGGAAAAGGTTATAAGTGTTAACTTAGATTTTTGAACCATTGAAAGAGGACAAATTACAGACGCCATTTCATTTGATATTACATTAAATAAAATTGCTTTAAAAATGAGTTGAAAACAGTATTTTATATCAAGACAATCTATTAAGATTTTAATAAAATTCCATGTAGTTTTACAAGTAGGTTATCACGTAGATTATGTCTCTGAATTATACATCTAGGTATTTGCATCAAAATAAAAGTTACATCAAAATGGAACATCGTTTTCGGACATTTTGTTTTCTTTTGAATACTTTGTCTCATTTAGTAGCAAACAAAAAATGACTCGAGACTGTTTTACTTCTCACCGTTGAATGTTATGAACATTACATTTTTCTTTGTTCTATTGAGGCTTGGTCATAGTTTCGATGATTTTGATTGTTTACCTACTGAATAGATCTATTTGTTGACTTTGATTTAATATTTTTATTGAATTTAATTGCTCTTTTTTAGGATCATCTATTCAAGGTTTAGCATTCACGTCGGATAATGGTTTAAATCTTGCTTCTTTAAGCGAAAATGGGCAATTGAATATATATGAGTACGTAGAACATGGATTCTCTTCTTCAAGTAAAACAAAAACAAATGGTCTTTTTCTTTTAGTCTTAATTCTCCTACAACAGATATTCGTGAATCATTTTATCATTTCAAAATGAATGTTGATGATGTTGGTGTACCCGTCGATTTGAAATATTTTAATACTGGTTCACAAGATATTTTAGCATTAGCTACATCACAAGGTTTAATTGTTGGAATTGATACAAGATGTTCAACGCCTGTTTTTCGCTTTAAAAATGATTTAAATCATCGTAAGAGAAATTTTGTATTTGTTTCTATTTGTCTCATTTTATTTTTCTAGGTTTAATAACTGCACTTGAGGTCGATGAACTTCAATCGTGGTTAGCAGTAGGCACTGGTAGTGGATTTATTGATGTATGGGATATGCGTTTTCAATTGTGTATTCAAGGTCTAAGGCATCCAACAGGTGAGAAGAAGAGTTTTTGATAGTTTTTTCTTTAGAGTGATTCAGCATACAAGAGTGAAAGTAACCTTTTTGTTTTTAGTAGCCAGAAATTCTCTTCAGGTTTTCATTCTATCTTTTTCTTTCTCTATTGAAAGTCTATCACGCTGGGATTCCTCTTCGTTTTGAGATTTCTAATTTTGACGAAGAAGGCAGCTTCATACCTCTAAAAGAAAAACTATGCTTAAAAATAGCTCTTTTTAATTATAAAGATAATGTAACTTCATTAAAAATAAAAGACAATCTATGTCATATCATTCATCGAGACATGTTTGTTCAAACAAAAATAAATTAAATATATATAATCAACATCTACAGAAAATCTTCAGCTCTGTATTCAAAAAGGCGACAAATTTTGTTATCATTTTAGACTAAAAAATTCTTCAAACAGAAAATATGGAGACTATTTATAAATTTTTTTATAAAAAGCAACGCGTATTTTTTATTGAAAAAGAGACTTCGATTTTATTTGAATCTTTATGAAAAATCAGACTATAAAGAAAATTAAATTTTTAAATCTTAGGTGCACGTATAATTACTCTACTTCGTCATCAAGATCAGCCAAGTAGTTTAATAAGTTCATTTCAAGGTAACAATGAAGTAGCTATTTGGGATATTGCTAAACCTCAAATGCGACAAAAAGCTTTCTGGCCATCGCCAGTAGCCCCACTTTCGTTAACACAGGTATGAAAAAAAAATAATGAAAAATGTTTCTAAATACTTTAACAATGTTGTTGTTGTTGTTGTTTTTGTAGTCGTTAAATCATTACATTGCAGCAATGTATTTATGGAAAAATGATGGAACTACATCATTGCTTTGTGCTGGAACAGATATGCGTATAAGAAATTGGAATTTAACACAACCAATTCGATCTTATATTGTATGTCGTGGACCAGCTGACGATGATGCTTTAACTGCTCGCTATCAACCTAAAACTATTGATGGTACTGAAGTTACCATTGAAGAATATCATCGACGTAAACATCCGTCTTCACCACCACCATCATCAACACAATTAATAAATACAGCAGCAGCACTACCACCGTCTGGGCCATCGACAACAACAGAAATCAAAACAACAAAATCCAGTGCAAACATTCCTCCTGCACATACTGATACAGTTACATCAATGCAATTAGTTATGTCAAAAGAACGTACGCCTTATTTGATAACTGTTTCATGTGATGCTGTTGTTAAAATATGGAAATAATTACAGAATCCAACGATGTCAACCCAATCGTCTTTCGTGAATAGAAAAACGAAAAGAAATTGAACCTAGTCTTCTTCTACTTCTTCGTTTCTCCTTTGGTCTTCATATCGTGTTCGAACTTTTTTTTTATATTTATTAATTATATATACGTATATATATATATATTAATATCAACCAATTGAACCGGTCAGATTAATTGATTTTCTTCACATTAATCTAGATATATATAAATATGTACCATATAGAATTTTATTAGCAAAAAAAAATTAACTTCATATAACAAAGATTTGTGTTCTCTTTTGTTTTATACACCCTAAGTATGATGTTTTCTTTTCTCTCGTGTTTTTCTTTGCCTTCTTTTTTTGTCTCGTTTTCTTTTTGTATGACTTCAATACCGTATATAAAAATCAAGACAGTTTGAAATATAAATCGCTATCATACTTTGTTTTTTCTAGGATTGATTTTGTTTTCATATCATTAGTTTGTGTGAGTATAAAAACATCTGTTAATCATATATCGAAAGGACTATCATCGTACTCAGAACATTATTTGCGAATAAAAAACAACAAACTTCAACACAGATAAAAGTAACATGTTGATAGTTAGAAGTATGTTACTTATGTGAATGTTTTTTTAATCTTTCAACAATCGAAACTATTTCATAATTATTTTGTTTTTATTGAGCGTGTCTTGTCTTAACCTTATCAATGATAGAACAGAATTTTCTCTGTGCACCAATATTTTTTGTTTATTGAACCATGATATCAATTGTTCACACGGCATCATTCATTCGAGCATCTTTTTATTGCATTATCAATCGTATCCTACTCTTAATTTATCGTGCATATTTCATTTCATTTTCCTAATAGAAGTGAACATCAAATTAAGTTAAATAACTAGATTCAATTTCATATGCAGAAATTGATGACATAGCAAAACAAAAAAGAATGTCAAACACAAAAATATCGATTGTTAGAAAAACAATCTTACTGTAGGTTTTCAAAATAGATTCATAATAGGATATTTTTGTTGTTTTCATATCGTACCCTTTCCATGGATGAATTCAATCTGTCTCTTGTGATATTCAATAATTATTTTGCAGTGTTTTTTTCATGAATAAATTTCTGTTTCTGTTCCTTTATTTTCAATTAACTAACATATCTTTTCGTCCAATTAACCGATGTAGCATCGACGATCATAAACAATATAGATTACTTAATCGGCTTGTCGTCTAATTGATCAATCCCAATTTCGGAACAGTACTTTGATTAGAATGAAAAATTGGAACAACTTGAGCCATTTTAACTAAATCAGATTTAGTCTATAAAAGTAAACACATTCGATCATTCAGTAACATTTCTCGCTCAACTTTCTTATCGTCAGTACTCGTCTGAAAATTCAATACAACTACATCAATGGCATTCTGTAATCCAGTAAAAGTAAATATATTTATTGTGTTTTATATATCATATATATATATTTCTAGTGCGTTCATCCACCTAATTCTTCTATTATAACTTATAATAAACATTCAACTAATTCAATTAAAACATTACTTCGACGTCAACTATTTAAAAAATCGAAAACTCCCGTACATAGTCCAGTTCCAAGTCATGCATCATCAACAACTGCTCGATTTCAACGTATCAAAGGGTATGTATATATGTTTTTTTTTACATATGTTTTAATCTTTTGTTATTGTATTTTTTCTTCAGATCTAATTTTGTCCGTGAAGTTAATCCAAAGTTAGAATACAGCATTAAAACAGACTCAACAAATAATTATGATATGACTATCTTTCATGAAGAACAACTGGATGATACATACGCAGTTTTATCTCGTCGCCGATCAAAAAGAGTTCCTAGTTGGGCTAGAAGTAAGATAATCTAATTTTGTTGTCTTAAGTAATCAATGATCTTTTTTGTTTTTATAGAAAGTGAACTTCAATTAGCATTTATTAATCAGATTTACTTTAATGATAAAAATCCAGAAGATATCTTTGGTACTGTTGAAATCGATGCAGCACATGAAATGGTTAAATCACTTGAATTTTACGACTCTGAACTGTCATCAAATTTTTCTTTCTCTATGTTTTCTCCGAATTTTGTATAATACTTTTTTGTTTTGGCTTCTTTTTAATACAATAATAAATTATTTTCTATCTATTTCAATTATATTTCTCATATTTTTAAAGCTAAACGTATTTTTGATGATATTTAATTTCACATTGAGAAATTTGTTCGCCTAGTTACGTGATTAAATAATGTAGTTTATTGAGTAAATATTGAAAAAAAAGAAAAGAAACGATATGCTCTTGAATAAATGAACACAGCATTAATACGAAACTGAAGAGAAGAGAAACTATACCCTAGCTGTTTAGCTTAGATATAAAAAGAGAAAAAAATTACATGTCCATGTTCTGTGTAATAGATTGAAAAAAATGAACGGCCTGGTTAACCAAATCAGTAATAGACGAGAAGATTCTTGTTGTCAAACCACAGTTTGGTTTTGAGACAACATCTTGCATAGTCATTGATACCGTTGGTGTTTGACCAGCACCGTCATTTCTTGCCGTCGTCATTTCACGACGACAACTTAATACGGGGGTTTGTCAGGGTGGTTCTTCACGTTTCCACTGCATTTTATTAAAATCATCTGTATTGGCTTTAACCAACATTTCTGTATCGTTTTTCGTATTCAATTCTTGTATTATTTCTAATGCTTGTGCTTGACCAGTTATGAAAGCACCCGTTACAGTTGAATAAAAGCGAGTATGGGTATGTTCACCCGCAAAATGTACTCGCGACTAAAAATTACATGTTTGTTTAATAAATAAATAGAGAAGAGACGAGCGAGATAGATAGAAAGAAGAAAAAAGAAATAGATAATTGTGAATAATCATAATCAAACCTATTATTCTTCTTCATCGTCATCATTCGAACAGAACCTAGTTAAATAAACAACAACAAAACCGAGGAACACGCGTATTCAACAACTCTTAGGTGTGAATTGATATATTACCCCAAGAAATCGTCTACCTGCGCATTGCCTACGGGTGTTGTCCATCAATCGGATTCTGCCCTTCTGAGAGACTACTAAAAGGACTTTAAGTATAAAAATATCAATACTATCATTTTTGTTTGCAAATTTCAAGTGAACTTTAAGGAATCAAACTGACCTTGTCTTGCACTTTTAATGGTTCAGCTAAGTCTCGAATATGTTGACAAGATGATGCGCCGACAGGAACATACGAATATGAACCTTTTGAGCATGGATTTGAAAACCATTGAGTTCTAGAATGTATAAGAGGAAAAAAAATAATGAAATTCTATTCACGGGAGTTTTAATTGACGGAATCTAGAGATGACATTTGTTGAGGAAGTGCTTGTTAGAATTTTTTGTTTTATGAATAGCATGAGTAAAATAGTTGATACGCAAGCTTGTTTAAATGCTTTACCATCATTTAATTGATTTCTATAATGACAGTAATCAATCTTTGTTTATGTAAATTAGTTTTTTAACAGAGTAGCCTGACAGTTTATTGAATTCTTTTAATTTGATTCACTATGTTTCATGTCAATCACAATGAATACTCTAGAAAGAATTGATATCCAGAGTTTACTTCTTTTAAATCTACGCTACACTTTCACGATAGTTTTAAATGAATGCCATAATCTCCTTCAGGAAAATCAAGGAAAAAAAATGATTTTCTAATTGAGAATTAATGCTTTCATTGAACGCTGACCTTGAGGATTAATGTTTTTTCTCTTGCACACCTAGCTCCTATCGCGTCATTAGTCCTATTTTAGGATAAAAAATATGATAAAAGCATGATATTTACATCAATAATGATAATCGCTAGTAAAGATCTTCTCATTTCAAGATAGCAAAAAAATCCAAAGATGTGAAACGTCCAAAGGAAACTATTGTCATCATGACCTAAAATGTATGCAAATTTTTGTTAGTGTCGCTGAAGGGTGCCGTATAATTCCATTGATGTGTACCATATTGCTATAGTATCATCAAATCAATCAGTTAGCAGCCCTGGACTTTCTCTCGGGCTATTTTCATTGCTGTTTACGATCTATATTGTGTACATTAATTGGAAATCAAAAGAGATTTATCAGTTATAGACGATTTTCTCGTAAGAGAGAAAATCTAGCAAAACAAAGCTAATAATGCGATCATTTTTTTTCTTCTTCTCTTACCGAACAACTTTTGTTGGTGTTGGTATATGGGCACTCTTTAAGGTTTTCCGAAAAAGATTTGTTAGTACATCACCAATATATTTTTCGTTCAATTGTTCACAAAAGATAGCTTCATCACCCGTTATCCAACATAATAAAACATTATCATAAACCTTTTGAAATAAGAATATTTTTTTGTACCATTCTTTCTTAATATCTAGCGTGTCATGCTTTCGATCATAAACAATAGCCAATGAATCACCAGTGAAAAAATCTATTTTATCATAAAATAAATAGATCTTATCGACCGTACCCATATCCATTTTTTGTATTGCTTCACTTTTCCATGCTGAAAAAAGAAGAAAAGCAAAAAAGTTCAATTCATCTGTGTTGTCAGGAGTAAATCAATTTACCTGGTAATGCTGGAGTAAACAATGATTTATAACTCCATTTCATAACAGCCAACGGAATCGTGCAAATAAGTTGTTCGCATTCATAAATATTTCCATTTGCACATGTGATTTTAACATGCTTGTCTGTATCCCATAATATATTTTCAACAAATTGTTCAAATAAAATCCAATCCTGTGGTATTTGTGAAAACAAATAACGAATTAATGTTGAATAACCCGATGGAAATTCCATATCGGGACCTTTTGGCCGTTGATATGAACCAAATTCTGAATAAGACACCTGTTCCATTGATTGACAACCACATTCACCTGTTTCTTGATCAAATCTATACAACAACAAAAAGCATTTGTTTTTTATCAACACAATTTTATTTATTGTCTTGAATGAAATTTTTACCTTCGTTGAAGTAATTTAAGTTTTAAGGAACGTGTTCCATTATCGCCAGCGTTTGAATTTAGAAAATTTTCAAATTTTTCCAAGAAGACTTTATGAATACTTGACGATGATAATTGTGTATTGTTTATTTGTTGAAATTCAAACAAATCACGTGTATCTTGTAGTAAGCTATCAAAAAATTGATCAACTTCATGATGTAATTCACTTGAGATATATAAACCATTTTCATCAACACATGTACCAATATCAAAATTCAGAATTGTCCCTGTATGAGCTGGAAAATTTTCACGTTGTGCCAATTCATATACAGGATTTCCTTGTAAGCCATGCATCCAACATGCACCCATTTCGAGTGGTTTTGATAAATTTTCATCTAAGTATTCGGTGAGGATGCGTCCACCAATACGTTTTGAACCTTCAAGAATAATAACTGATTTAACACCAGATTTATGCAATTGATATGCAGCCGAGAGACCAGCTGTACCAGAACCAATAATTATTACTTGATGATATTGAGAAATCTATCATAAAAAGAAAAAGAGTAATTATGAGATGTGATTGGGAAAAATAATCTATTCATATAATTACCAGATTTTGATCGGCTGTTGACATGTTCGGAGGTCAACAAAGAATTATATGTAGAAATAAGAACCGCCACGTCTAAACTTTAGTTCGAAGTGAAACTTCTTGTCTAGAACAAGAATAAGATTGTATTCGACTTTGGTAAATACGAGCTTCTTCAATAAGATTCACTCTTTATATACGCGTCTATGTTTTCTTTCAACCGGCTACGCTAGAAAAGATAGAGAACGAGAGAGAAAAAGAGAGATTAACCCGGGCTGAGAGTCAGGTGATTCCTTCTTCATACAAGCAAAAAGCGATATTATTGGAAAAAATATTTCTTCCAGTAGGAGTTGATAAGTAATTTAATCATAAAGTCAATATTTTCATATTACGGCATATTTAAAAAACAAAAAGATTTCATCGATATTCTCAAGAAAAGAAAGTTGGAACAAAATCAAGTGCGCAAACTAATGATATTTCTTATTTAGAATTCGCTGAAGTACGATATTCTATATTCTGCTGCGTTCTTTTTGCGTATGTGCTTATTTTCGAAACGAATCTTAGTATGAAAAAAGATGAAGAGAAAAACAGAGCCTCATGACGCCATTATGTATTATTCCCATTGAAATAGGATTCATGCAAGAACGGCTTTTTCCTTTTAAAACGGAAGAAAAACAAATAGAAGGCTAGACTCGTAGAATATCGTATTAATTTCTATAGATGACACTAAATATCAGTAGTAATTAATAACTAATTTTATACAAATAACAAATTAATACTTTTCTAGAATGATTTTGATTTTTTATATTGTTTTATCGTATTTATTCAAGTCATGACAATACTCAATATATATTTGACAAAAGACAAAGAATAGATGTCACTAGCTACATTGAACAAAGATTCGGAAAGTATAGACAATCTATTCATTTCTATCAAGAAATTTTCCAGACAATTGTTAAAAAGCAAACGATATGACAGATCTTGATAATACACAAATTCTATCAGCGGACGAAAGTCTTTTACAGAATTCATCAACCATTGAATTAGTAAGTTTATCAACTATTTAAAAAAATATTGCAACAATGGCCTTCTTCTATTGAATAAAGGAAGCTTCACTAAAAATCATTAGTGGCACTGATTCAAATACGTATCAAATCGGAAGTATGTATTTTTGTTCTCAATATTCTGTATCAAAAAGTTTTTGTTGTCTTTTTTTTCTGTAATAGAAGAAACAATTATTGGCCGTGGAAATCCATCCGATTTGATTATTTCTGCTCCGGTAAAATATTTTCTTTATCAATAATGAACTTTTATTTGTTTCTTTTTTTTTGAAGTCACTTTCAAAACAACACGCTAAAGTTACTTTGAACAATGGTCAATATTTCATTACTGATCTTGGCAGTAGTAATAAAACCTTTCATAATAAAGTACGAAAAGAAAACATCATCACAATTGTTTTGTTAAAGAATAATTTTCATTCACTTATTATTCAGATCCAACTGCAACCAAATGTTTGTTATGCATTACACAATGGAGATGAATTAAAATTAGGTGATGTTGTTTGTTTGTTTCAAGAACAAAAGCAATCAAATAAAAATGTAAGTATTTGTCTAATTTTCACTCAGTTTAGTATGGAAAAAACTTTTTGAAGACACTTTCGGAATCAACATATGAAACTTATATACCACCAGTTAATACCTTAGTTGAAGAGGATTCGTCGTGGTCATCGGAAGAAGATTCACCTCCACTGGTATGAGAATGTGTTGTATTGAACTTGTCGAGTTAACATTTTACTCATATTTTAGAATGGAAAACATTGTATCTAAAATGTCTGTTTTGTTTTAGGTTATCACAGAATCAAATGTTGATGTTATCCGTAAGAAGATTTTAATTGAATATCCGATTTAATGATTTCTATATTTTTTTGTTTTAGCATCAACGCAAACAATAACTGATTCATATGATGATCAGGAACCTACACAACCAATGAAAGTTTGGAATGGAAATCCTACTAATACAAATGGTAACTATCTTGAAATTATATAAAATGGCACGTAATGATTTGATAAATTTTTATTTTATCTTTAGGTCTTACTCGGACGAATGTTAAAAGTATAATTTCTATTGAATTATTTATTTTTACTTATAGTAACCTGTTTTGATTAGATTCAGATGATGAAGCAGTGAAACAAAATGGTTTGAATGAGTCTTCATCAAATAAATCATCATCATTTATTCCATCAACCTCATCATCAGCATTGAAAAATGATAATGATGATGATGATGACGATAGTTTAGTTATTGGTGCAACAACATTACCAGCAACTGTAGCATTAGTTATTGAATCAACACAAATAGATAATGATGATCAAATTGAAATTCTTTCGTCGTCACGAACTGAAAAAGTTATTGAAGAAAACAATAATAAGAAGGTTATTACTGAAACAACAACAGAAATTGAAATAGATAAAACTCAAGCATATACACTTAAACCAGCTGATGAAGGAAATACTGGAACAGAACAAATTGTATGTGAAACTCAACCATATGATCTTGAAAGCGAACCAGCTGTGACAGATATTGTTGAAACAAAACGTGAAGAAGTTCATCAAGTTGTTATTGAGGGAGATAAATTGATTGAAAAAATTACGACCACAACGACAACAACAACAACAACAATATCAGGTAATGATAATTTACCAATGGAAACACAAGCTTATGATCTTGAACCGACTGAAGAAGAAACAACTACAACAATTTTAATTGATGATAAAAATCATGCTGTTGAAACACAAGCTTATGATCTACAACCAACATATGAAGAAACTACTACTACAACTACAGCCATAACTGTTGTTGAAAGTGTAACTTCTGCAGCTGAAACACTAACTTATGATCTTCAGCCAACAAACGAAGACAATACGAAAACAGCAGCTAATGTTGAGAGCAAAAATGCACCTAATGATCTCTCATCAACAAATGAGGAACCTTTAAAAATATCAACTACAATTGAAAATGAAAGTCTACCAATGGACGAACAAAATGATTTAGATACTACGACACCAGCTGTATGTGGTGACACACAACAATATGATCTTGATGAGCAGATTGATGGTTCATCACCAAGACCAGCATCGGAAACATGTGAAGTTGTTCCAATGTCAAAATTAGCTGAACAAATTCAAAATGCAGAAAATGCTGTTGATGATACAATGTCTAAACAACAAGTTGAAGTTATTATTAATCAAAATCTTGTTGAGGAAAATATGGAAGATGAACAAATGGATACTAGTCAATCAGGTAAAACTAAATCAGATAGAAAAACAGTTATAGTTAGAGACTCCATAACAAATACTAACTAAATGTACCTTTTAAATGCAATCGTTGTTTGAAATATACTCATTGAAGTTTTGTAAACACAACTTGGTGATATCATTCAATACATATATATGTTTTTCCGAAACAACTAATAAGATATCTGACTAAGTATATGTGTTTTTATCAAATGTTACATTTATTTGTCGCTATGAATACGCTTTCTTAGTTCGTGTACTCGATGATCATTTTTTATAGCGTGGTATACATGTTTTCGATTTGTATATGAAAAATAAATCGAAATCGAAGAGGATATTTTTGTTCCCGCAATCAGATAGTGGGAGCTAAGCGTTTAGGATAAGGTTCGATTGATATATGAATCTTTCATTGCATTTATATTTCGATAGAATCTCTATCAACAATCAAGAATGTTGAACCAACAACAGCTGTTGAACAACAAGAATCTACTGTTACTACTATAGAAGATGAAAATCTATCTTCAGCCAATGTAGAGGCAATACCAACTGACGAAACAGAAGTGCAACCAGCTGCTGCGGTAAAAGAATTATTCTGGTGCATATTATGCACATTTCATTTTCATACTAATAGGAACACACAAAGGCAACGGGTACATGCTCAACAACATCTACAATGGAATCAGAACAAAAAGTGGTTGAATCAATTCGTAAGTGTTCTAGTATTTGAAGGATTCGGATAATTAGTTTATTTTACGATTACAAAATAAACATGGGGCATTTAAGTGTGAATTTCTTTTTTATTTTACAGCTACTTCTGAATCTGAAGATGTTCTATCTTCAACTCTTGATACTACTGATAAACAAGAAGAAGAAGAAGCCGATGAACCTGAAGTGGAAGAAGAAGAAATTGAAGAACCAGGAGTTGTTTCAGGCCGTGGCCAACGTGGCATTCCTCGACGAACTGCTCGTCGTGCGCGAGGTCGCCGCGGAGGTGCAGCCCGAGCTCGTGTTGTTAGTACACGTTTACATGCTGGACGTCGTAATGCAATTTTACCACCAACCGTTGATAAAGAAAGTAATAATACAACATTAGAAGAAACAGTAAATACTGAAACTGAAGAATCACCAAAAAAACCGTCAGGAATTGAAGTTGAACGAAAACAAAATGATACTCAGCCAATTACTCCAGCACCAGTTGAAGAAACTGCATCAACTAGTCAAGCGAATGCCAATTCAAATGTTCGAGTTTCTGGTAAACTGAATAAAACATCGTTACATAAAATTTCTTCTTATCTTCGTTTTCTTTTTTAATAGCTCGAATTAAAGCTCGTGCATCAAGTGGTCGAAATCGTCAATTTCCATATGCCGATGATTATGTTGATTTAGATGATCTCGAAAAACAATCGAAAACTCCTACTATACCAGCAGCAGCAGTAACCACTGCAGTTACGACTGCAGCAGCGGCAACAACAACTGCAGCAGCAGTAGCAGCAACAACTCCAACAGCAGGCCGTAAATCAACTCGTGGTGGACGTGCTTCGTCAGCATCACAAAAACGTATAAGTCTTCGACAACAACCAATCGATGTATCCGAGAGTCCCAACGAAAAAACTAAAAAACAAAAAGATAATACTGATGTTTACGAACAAATGGATACCGGTGGTGAAAATGAAGAACCTAATTTGTCAACAAGAAGCATTGGACGAAAGCGTAAAAGTACAACACCCGTTGCAACAACTACTGCAAAACGAACGTATGTATAGTTCCATTTCTCTTTCTTTAATCACAAAATTAACTTTCGTCACTGACATGATTTTTCTAAAAAATTTTGTTTCCTGCTGACTTGTTTTCATTGTTGCATTTGAAAAGTTTGAAAGACGTTTAGTTCCCTCTTGGTGAAAGAGCATATAAAATTGTAGCGACCCGGTTGATATAAATGCGCAGAAATAAAAAGCGTTTCTATCAATCGATTAACATGTTTTTCCAATGTATGGAACTTATTCTCCATTATCACGGGAAAAAAGTAAGAATGGAACAACCACGATACTGGCATATGACATAGCCTTTCAAAATAAAAATGTTGACTCTGTAAAACGAGAGTAGACAAAGATTTTCTAAGTGACCTAATCCTCATGAACCATTCGAATCTGACTTCACTTTCTTTGAAAATTTTTTTCTCATATACAACAAATAATCATCTTAGACATACGAGCTAGATGTATTATCATGGGTGTATTCTATAGACTACGAAAGATCTAGTTCCTAAACCAACCCGATCAAGTCAGAATTGATAACTTCAAGTAATATGTTTCTGTATTTCATAATGTCTTTTTGTTTTCTAGCCGTTCAATAACACCACAAACAGCGTCACCAGTAAATACACGTCGTAAGCAAGCTCCTGTTGTAGAACCATCACCATCACCTCCACCTAATCCTGTGACACCAAAACGTGGTCGAAAATCTACAAAATTAAATACACCAACTGATCAACCAGACGAAAAACAAAGTCCACCTGAAGATCGACCTGTCCGCATCGCTCTCAGTAGTCATTTAGTAAGAATTGATTGATGTTTGTTTTCATTTAACTAACTTAATAATTTTGTTCGATATTTCTTTAGAATTTTGATCAAAGTCATTTAGATACATTGCGTAAATTAGGCTTTGAAATTATGGATGAATCATGCCATGTTGATGCATTAGTTGTTGATCGTATTAGACGTACGAAAAAGTTTTTCATGTGCCTTGCACGTGGTGCACATATATTATCTCCAACATGGATTGACTCAATGGTTAAAGAAAATCGTTATTTACCTTATGAAAAATATTATTTAGAAGATACAAATGCTGAAGCCCGTTACGGCTTTCAATTACGTGAAAGTGTCCGTTTAGCTAAACAGCATCCAATATTTGAAAATTATAAAATTTTTTGTACTCAAAATACATCGCCACCTTATGATGATTTGAAAGATATAATTGAAGCAGCTGGTGGAAAATTTGTCGACAAAATTAATTTCAGCAAACCAGGAAAAGATTTAGTTTGCATTGTTGCCCAATTGCATAAAAATGAATACGAAGAATTATGTAAGAAAGGTGTACCCATTGTTAGTGAAGAATTCGCTTTAAGTGGTATATCAAAACAAAAGCTTGATTTTGAAGCGTAAGTTACTTTAATGAATACTTATAAATTAGAAAAAAAATTTGCTGATACTTTCATTTGAATAGATTTTCATTATTTCAAAATGTTACTTCTGGCATCAAATCAACTGGAAATAAATAGTGTCTAATCTTGTTGTCGTATTTGTATATAATCTCCATGGTGTCATTAACATTTATTTTTTTTTGTTAGAAAAAAAAAGAGAAATATATATATATATATATATTCTATATGTGCTTGTGTGTTATATCATTTTTGTCTCTTGTATACTTTCGAACATGTTAATTATTAGGTTCATCGCTAAAGAAAACTGTTTTTTTCTGTTATACTTATTTGTTGCATGTTTCTTTTTTTCGATTAAAAAAAAAAGAGTCAATAATCAAAAGACAAAGACTAAGAAAAAAACAAAAGTGTTCTGTTCTATATTAAATAAACGATGAATATAAAACATGATCTCTTATCAACACAAGTTTTTCGATTTGTTATTTTCTCTTCTTTTTTCTTCTATATAATTTTTTTGGTAGAAGCACTTGAGAAACAAATGGAAAAGCTACCGGTTGAAGTAAGTTAAAATGAAAATAATAACTTTTCGAATATTATTCTTTGCTTTTAACAGATCTTTGATCTCATCTTGGCTCATTTAACATTAACAGATTGGAAATGTTTACGTTTAACAAGTCGAACAATTTATGCGCGTCTTTCGTCATTTTCATCTTATTCTCGTTTACATTCCATGATTCTTTCGCCAAAATCATCGGCTGGTTTAACACTTTTTGATAAATTTACATCAATGGAAGGTATTGATCATTTATCATTATCAAGTTTTAATTATACAGAACTTAATACATTTCTTCAAACATCAGAATCATTGCGTTTATGTTTTAATCAATTAACTAGTCTATCATTTGCACGTTCGACATCATTAATTGATTCACGTATGTTTTATGAATTACTATCACATTGTAAATCATTAGAAAAACTTGACTTAAGTAATTATAAATTCTTTTTTTTATCACATAATTTTTCGCAAAATTCAAATATATATCCATCAATTAAAAAACTTAATTTAAGTGGGAATACACATCTATCCGATTATGCATTCAATCGTCTAGTGAAATCATTTCCAAACATTGAAGCATTACATTTACTTGATATTCCATTACGTTCATCTATCAGTACAAATGAAAATCGTACATTTCTTACATTTGAAAATGTTTGTTCATATTTTCAACAAAATCAAGAACGTTTTAAAGCATTAGCAATATCATTTGATCCATCGTTATCTTGTGATACACAAATAAAACGTTTATTTATTCAAAGTCCACCAAAATTAACTTATTTTCATATTGATGGAACATTAAATGTTTCAACATTATTTCATTTTCTTCTTGTTTTTGATAATAAGTTGGAAACATTAATTGTTGGTCGTCTTAAACTGGATCCTACAGGTTGTCAGCCTCTATTTGATGCTATTAGTCAATATGCATCTAATTTAAAACAATTATGTGTCTTTTTAAATACGCCATTAAATTTGTCTGCAGCTCAGCAACAAAAAATATGTTTTCCAGGTATGTCAAAAAGACAACTAGAATTATCTATTTAGAAAGATCTTTATAATAATTTATTTGTTTGGGTCGAATATAGACATGTGTAGTTAATTCATTTGTTTTTACTCTTCTAAATGTTTACATCTATCAAAAACATTAAATCATTTCAGTTTAAATTCATCGATATATTTTACTGAGTGAGCTAGTCAATGATATAAAAAATTATTTTATTGAAAAAAACTGTAGATAAACATTAGTCATCTGTATTTTAATTGAGTAACATTCAGAAGAGTGATGGATGTTTATCAATGATAAAGCATTTTTCAACTGTTACAGAATGCGTTTCGCTCTGTCATGGTGTTTTATGAAAAAGTCTTCTATGAATCCATTTTTTGTCATTTTCGACTATCAAAATCTGAGCTTATTAATCGACTTTCGTATCCATCGATATAGTATCGTTAAGATTTTGGATGGTTGAACTCGAAAAATTCTCTTCTCAAATTTTCATAATTTGAGAAGAGAAAAACAGAAAGACAAAGCATAATGGATAACTCATCAAATAGCACTAGTCGCAAGTGAATAGTAATCTGGAAATAGAAGGAAAAAAACACTCCCTTTGATGAAGCCATCTATAAAATGAAATAGTGACAATCGAATCTAACAAAGTAAAAAAGTCATATTGTGAACATTAGTAAATCAAATTATTTTTTTATCTAAATAAATATTAAAAGAAAATTTTAGACAAATATTAGCAGAAGATGAAAACTATCCTATATCAGACATGGTACGAAACACTTGAAGCACTCTTACGAATATGAATGCTGCAGTAACATGTAAATTTCTTTGTTGAAATAATTGATAATACTATGCAACTCTATTGAATGTTCTATTTTCTCCTTCAAATAAATTTTCATTTACTGATTATTCACTTAATTCTTTCTATCTAACCAATTACCATTTAAATAATCTAACAGTCTAACCCATAAAAATCTAGATTTCAAATTAGATATTATAAATAATTTTCAATCTGTATTGTTTTAGTGTGCAACCAATCATCAGATATATCATTATCAACATTGAAACAATTAAATGATCTTGATATACAAACATTATATCCATTAACCGATGCAGACATTATACATTTACTTAGAAATGATTTTAAAAATTTGAAAAAATTAGCATTACCAAGAAATACAACAGATGATGTTATTAAACAGCTATGTACACAATCACCATTTGTTTTATCGTTAACACATTTGAATTTAAGTAATTGTTCATCATTATCAAATCGTTCAATCTTATTAATCAATAAATATCTTTTGTCATTGGAAGAATTAACAATAAACTATAATATTAATATAAATGATTTTGCATTTATTGGCTTATCAATATGTGGTATTGGCAAATCCATTGAATGGCTTAGTGAAACATTAATAGATCGACAATTTATTGATGATTTACCAATATGGACATATACAATTACACATCAAACATTATGTAAATGTCAATTACCAACATATCTATCATCGTCATGCATTAAACTTCGTTTAAAAGATTTTAGTTTCGATGATGATGCACATTCTGAACGAATATTACGTATGTTAACTGAACATAAATTATTTAATGAATATTTTTATTCAATCAACAAATTAAATCGTTTGAAAACCCTTAAATTACGTCAATGTATACGATTAACCAATCGTCTATTTCGTTTTGGTTTACGTTCATTACCAAGTTTAAAATATTTAGATCTAAGTTTATGTGAAAAGATGAATGACAATAATTTATCGTTGATCGGACAAGCTTGTCCATCAATTGAAATCATTGATTTAAGTGGTTGTCATAGAATAACTGAAAACGGAAAACAGATGATAAAAAATGTTGCTAAAAGAGTAAAAATTGTAGATTTTTAATGATTTATTTTTGATTTCAAATCGAATATTTTATATTTATTTTTTGCTTTAATTGGTTTTCTTTATTTAAAAAAAAAAAGAAATAAAGCGTTCATTTATTTATTTTTTTGTGTTTTAGAAAAAATCAGCTAGTAAACACTTATTTTTAAAAGCATTTAACATGGTGAAAGTAATGATAAGTAATGTCAATGTTCATAATAACCCAGCAAAATTCTTATCAAATTATACATTTGAAATTAAATTCGAATGCTTAGAACAATTAACACAAGGTAGGCTTTTATATATTTTTCTCATTATGATAATCAACAATAGAAGAAAAAAAATATTCTATTATAGAACTTGAATTTAAACTTGTCTATGTTGGTGATGCAAAAGAAGATAAACAAGATCAAGTACTTGACGTTGTTGTTATTGATGCTGTCGCTCCAGGAACATATAAATTTGTATTTGAAGTATGTTTAATATATATTTTTCCTGTAAAGTAAATACGCCTCATTAATGGTGTTTTTGTTAGACACGAACATGTATTTAAAAGAATTGATGATACTAACTTATTTCTTGTTAATGGCGCCTATGATTTGAAAAAATGAACAATAAGGCTTATTCGTAATTTCCTAATTGGCTACGAACATTGATAGAAGCTTCTTTATAGNTTTTTTTTTATTGGGCGCCCCCCCCCCCCCCCCCCATATTTTTCATAATCTCTTACTTTCCTATGATAGAAGAATAATTGACAAAGTAAATGTTTTGTCTCTAACAATAAATAACGTATCATCTCTATAAAGAAGCTTCTATCAATGTTCGTAGCCAATTAGGAAATTACGAATAAGCCTTATTGTTCATTTTTTCAAATCATAGGCGCCACCTCCAGATCCAAAAAAATTACCAAATGATAGTGATGTTGATGTATCAGTTATTCTTCTTTTGGCTTTGTATCGAAATCAAGAATTTGCACGTGTAGGATATTATGTCTTCACTGAATACGATGATCCGGAATTACGAGAAAATCCACCAGTTAAAGTTGATTTTGAAAAAGTAACATCATTATTGATTAAATACAACATAAAAAAATATATGTTTTCTTATTCATTACTTTAGTTAAATCGAAATATTGCAGTTGATGAACCTCGTGTAACAACGTTTCCAATTATATGGGATGAACAACAATCAACTGATCAACTTGTCTTTGCTGAATTAACTGAAGAAGAAAAGAAAATGGTTGAAATGAATGATGAAATTGAAATATGCCAAAGTTTGGAAAATGTTAATTGTGCAAATGAAACACCAGCTGAACCAATTGAATCAAAAATTTCAAACGAAACCATGGAATCAATTGAACCAGAACTTGCAAATGATGTAATGGAATCAACAGAGCCTAAACTCACAAACGAAGAAGTGGAAGCAACTGAACCCAAGCTTTCAAACGAAGAAATGGAAGCGGCTGAGCCTAAACTTGTGAACGATGGGATCGAATCTACTGAACCTAAAGTAGCAAACGAAACAATGGAATCTACCGAGCCTAAACTAGCAAACGAAACAATGGAATCTACTGAGCCTAGGCTAGTAAACGAAACAATGGACTCTACTGAGCTTAAGCTGGCAAACGAAATAATGGAAGCCACTGAAACCACGCTTGCAAGCGAAACAATGGAAGCCACTGAACTGAAACTTACCAACGAAGAAATGGAAGCAACTGAGCCTAAACTTGTAGACGAAGTTATGGAATCCAATGAATCGAAAATTGCAAATGAAGAAATGGAATCAACTGAACTTAAACCAACAGACGAAACTATGGAAGCAACGGCGGAGACCATAGAACCACAAACAACAAGCGAACCAATAGTACCAACTGAACCAACGAGCTCAATGGACTAATAAGATAAAAAGAATTGATATGAGTCGTGTTTATTTTTGCTAATCTATATTGATATATCTGTTTGTATATTATGTAAAGTTCTTCTAACTGTTATTCTGTGAATATTTTGATTGTTAACATCATAAAATAACAGAAGATTACTAGACAGGAATAAAAACGAGACTTCCACTTATCAAACATCTGTTCCAGATAAATGTTTTGTATCAAAAATTTTCGTATACCGTCGATTTCTACAATATCTCGTCGTAATTATGCTGTAACCAAAACTGCTACAGGTCCAGCAGGCGCTGCACTAAAACTTGGTGGTGGCATAGCTAGTAAGTAAACTGGTCTTTTCTTTTTCTGACTAAAATAATAGTAATTCTACTTCTGAATAGAGAAAGGTGCTGTAATAACGACAACAATTCAACAATATCTTGATGCTGAAACGGATCCAGAAAAACTAGTTAAATATTGTTGTGGTCTTAATTATAAAAAAGATCAAGAATCGGTAGAAATTAAAGTCGATACAGTTTATCCAGATTGGTTATTTGGTTTAGAAAAATTAGATAAAATAGATATTGAACAACTTGATAAGAATACATGGGAATATTGGACGAGATATAATGAAC
Organism: Rotaria socialis; assembly: GCA_905331475.1. Lineage (NCBI taxonomy): Eukaryota > Metazoa > Rotifera > Eurotatoria > Philodinida > Philodinidae > Rotaria > Rotaria socialis. The sequence goes on from CAJNYU010002792.1 coordinate 51,535, forward strand.
AAGGTGAAAACTATCTTCGAGTTATAAATGAAAAACGTTTTCCTGAACGTTATATTCCCACTTGGTTAAAAGAATTAAAACCGTTGTATTAGAATAATTAGAAACAAATATAGTTGTAATTTCGTTTTTTTTGTCTTCGGATTGTTTTAATAAAGATAAACACATACACAAACACATCTTTTTTTCTGTACAATGCATATCACAGAGGTGCGCTGCTTTGATGGCTTTTGCTCGAACATATTTCAAACAATACAACAAACATTAAAATCAAACGTAAAATCAAATCGAAAAACATCAAACAAATGAAAAATCGAAACAAAAACAGAAATAAAGAAAGTTTTAAGAAATTGATATTAAATCATAATTCGTCAAGATCAATTTCTTTTGATTGGACGGAATACTGGCGAGAAATTGGTTTTTCGACAAAACAATATTATTGTTTTGTAATAATTGACAACAAACAGTACCACGCCGATAAAATACCATAAAAATCAGAATCAAATCATTTATTTCCTCTATGAAAGAGGAATTAAATGATGGCTTATAAACTACATGATGGAATCTGAAATAAAAGCACATATAGTAACAAAAAAAAAGAAAAAAGAAAGTGTCAGGTTGAATTTTTTTAGCTTCTCTTTTTTTCTAGTAAAGAAAATTTGACGATGAGGAAATAATTTAACTTAATGTGAAATATAAGAGGTTCTTTTTTAGTGAAGAAAAGAGAAAAAGAGAGTGACACTTATCATAAGCAGCTCTTATGTAAATTGCTTATCATATTCGTAGGTAATATCAACCGATGAAGCAAGGTTTACCTTACTATCTTTATCACTATGCTCTGTTTGCGACTCATTCGGAAATATTCTTTGTTAGTTTGTCATCAAAGCGTTTTATTATAATCTTCTTTGAAATAACGTACCGTTAACATACTAACAAAACAAGAGAGAAAAAGAAAAGAATAGAATGATGATTGTTCTGCCGGAACAAGCTGTGTGTGTATATGTATGTTTTATATGTGCTTCTTCAAATAGAAACTGATTCCTTGCGACACGACAAGACGGTGCTAAGCAACTTTATTCATGGGCAGCAAGGAGAACGACGACGGTGACAACGATAAAGTGTTTGAAAAAGGAACACTTGTAACTTTCTTTATTCACTCTTTTATTCTCTCTCTTTTTTGTTGTCTTCAAGATTTCAAATCTTTCTCTCTCTCTCTCTCATTTTTCTCTTTCTCTCTTGTGCAGAACGTAGTAAAATTTCATAATGTAAATGTATGTGCTTGACGTAAAGAGAAAGACTTCGTTGAGTAATAATGAATATTGCTTGCCTGTCGGTCGTTTTTCTTTAAAAAAAATACACGGTTGTCATACAAAGAGAAAATGAAGACGATAATTGCGATAGAGAATAAAGGAGCTGGAATAAAATTTCTCTCTCTTCTTTCAAACTCGTAACAATATAGATGAATATAAAATTAACCGGGAGATGAGGTGACACAAACGGAACAGCACGTAAAAAATGGAGGAAATAGCAGATCGATCACATGAAACCGAGAAACATAGATGTATAGCTATATGATATTTCCGTGAAACCTGTTCTATGGTTTCTATTTACAATAAAATGAAAAAAGGATCAATTCTTTTCTCTAGAAACATGTGCAGAATATTTTTTTTGTTCTTTATTAAATATGTGTCAGACCAGGACTCAGGCGTTTTCCTTTTTAGGCTGATTATACATAATGTCCATTGATCCGATTAGATAGACAATCACATTTGATGGTAGACCAATGGATAAAGCCTTTTAAAACTGCCTCTCCATGATGTTAATCATCAGAACGACAGTGGTGTGCATAGCATAAAAATCGATTATAATCGGTGGTGTTGCCCTGTAAAAAAAAGCGTAAAGTTTTTTTTTTCACTGTACCACGGTCTTTGTATGTCACATATGTTAGGAGGACAAATTAGATTTAGCTTGTACAATGAAAATAATTTTATATTTTTATTATAGTTTTAAAACTTATTTTTTGATTTTTTAATGGTGCTATAAATGAAATTGGAAGATTTTTCAGGATTTCTACTTGAACTAAATAATCATATGGAATTCAAGTAAAAATTGATAATAGATACAATTATTTTATACAAATTATTTATAAATTTATTTGACTTTCAGAATGTCTGTTTATAATTATTTAAAGTTGAGCGAGTATAAATTGTTGAACTGAAACTCCGTTAATCTTCATTGCTCTATTTGAAAATAATTATGGTTCCAAAACATTTTCAACAAATTACTAAAATTGATACATACATGCAACAGAATTCTTATAGTTTTCTCTCAATAAGTGTAATAAAGAAAATATCTTAAGAGTTAAATTGCTAATTTTTACGGAATAGATTTGGCATAACTGATGTTACGATATGTGGTATCTAAAGAAAAAGAGTGACTTGTTTACACTCACCTAAAGTACGCACTCACGAACAATATCAATGCATTTCACTTGTCTTCTCTTCTCTTGATTTAGTATGGTACCTGTGATATATTTGTTAAGACTAGTACTATTCTGAGACAGATAAAGAGTAAATAACTTATATGTTATTTGTATAAACGAACGACTACTTTTTTAGTAAACCAAAAATTCACGTGGAAAGTTTTACAGTAAAAACATCGAAATCATCTACTTACTATGATGTGAATAAGCGTCAGAATAAAGTGAATGTTTTTATTCAATAAAAATCTTTAATTCTAGAAAGACACAATGTAGACACAGATTTCTAATTAAATTCTTTCGCGCTAAATATATGTCTTATGTAACTCTAATTCGAAAAGCCTTATACCGAAAATGTCGCGTTGTATTAATCAATCTGAATATATCTATATTGAATAAATAAAATTGACTACTTTTCTTGTTATTTAATTATTAAATTTAACAATGTCAAGTACCAAAGATGAGAGTACTGTCAATGATGAAATAACTCCATTACAAACACAAATACCATCAGAAAGTACTGTTGGAATTTCCACAGTTGACGTTGGCGACGAAATGATTAATCAGGTTTTTTCATTTTCAACTTTTCAATTTTTGCTAATTTTTTTTGGCTCGTACGTCTTCGATGAAGAATACTGATTGTAAAATTATTATTATTATTATAATCTACATAGAAATGGACATCCTCATTGTTAATGTCTGTCATTGTTGTTTCACTATCTACTAGTTTTGTCATGGGAGTTAATATCGGAGGTCCTAATTTATATAATGGGGTATGTTTAAAATTGCGCTTATTTTAAAATTATATTATAGTTTTAAAGTTTAGTTTATTGTACCATGGACACGTGGTCATCCATTCCCATGTCAAAAAGAAGGCAGTACATCACAATGGATTGCACGTAAATGGTGGTATTGTGTTTATAATGATACAACAAAAAATACTAATGGTTATTACTATCTTCCTGAAATATTGAAGAAAAATCTTATTGGTCAGCGATTAAAAGATTCACTTCATAATGTTTTATTTGTTATTGGAGGCTTTATTGGTGCTTATTCGGGACAATATTGGTACAGATGTTTGTCAAGGTTAGTTGTATTACTTCAGTAATTAAAAAACGTTTTTTATTGTGTTCAAAAAAAAATTAAATTTAGACGAAATGCTATTTTTGCAAGTATGCCATTTCAAATAGTAGCATCGATATTTATGATTATTACATTATATATATATCATGGATACGAAATAAATGATCCCGATCAAGAATCTATAGATAAAGCTATAAAAAATAAAGATGTAGCTATAGCATTTTTCTATATTTCTCGATTTCTTTCCGGATTTTCTGCTGGTATATAAATGTTTACATTTTGTCTATCCATAATGTATTTGATTGTGTTTCTGATTCATGTTAGGCATGTGTTGTGTAGTATCAACATCTTATTTAAATGAAATAAGTCCTCGAGCACTACGAGGTACTGTAGGTTCTTGTCATCAATTAGCAATTGTCATAGGTATTCTTGTTGGACAAATTATTGGTTTACCATGGATACTAGGACGACATAAGTATGATTTTCGTTTAATGAGAAGCATAAAAGAATATCTATGATAATTTAGTGCTTGGAATTGGGGTATGTCATGGGTTGGTTTATTAGCTTTAATTGGTTCTATATTAATTTGGATACTGCCTGAAAGTCCTCGATGGCTTGTACAAGAACAAAAACAGAATGAAGCTTCAAAAACACTACGTAAATTAAGGCAAAGTAATAATATTGAAGCTGAACTAGTTGAAATTCAAGAAGAAGAATCAGCAGCTAATAAAGAAAATCTAGAAATTAGTAAAGTACTTAGACTAAATGAATTTCGATGGCCATTAATCACAAGTTTAGTATTAAATGGTATTCAACAATTATCAGGAATCAATGCTGTAAGACAAAAACAAATATTTCTTCACATGTACATGTGAATATTTTACTTCCAAGGTCTTTTTCTACTCTGGTGATATGTTTTCAGTAGCTGGTCTTCGTGAAGAAAAAGTATTTTGGGGCATATTAGCAACAGGTGTAATTAATCTTATTGCAACTATTGTTGCTTTGAAACTTATTGAAATATTGGGTCGTCGTCCATTGATTATTTGGCCATTGGCTAGTATTATAATTGTCATGATTGGTCTTACAATATTAATTGTTTTAAATGTAAATTCAAAAAATACAAAATGATTTGTTTTTAAAATATATATTTTAATTTGCATAAAAATTTTTAGGCCAATAATCCAGAACATAAGAAAGAAGCATTGGCAATCGTCAGTATTGTATTTATTCTTATCTTTATTATTTTATTTGCAATCGGTCTTGGGCCCATTCCTTATGTGTATTCAAATGAAGTTTTTGCTGTTGAAGCACGTGCTGCTGGACTTTCACTAGCAATGTTTATCGTATGTATTATTATTATCAGTGTTATTAGTAATAATTACTTATTTTAATTTTGTGAAACACGATCTGAAAGGAGTGTTGAAGTATATAGGGTAAAAATTTGGACCCCCCCCTCACAGACCGTTACAGAGAAATTAATTAATTAGATACTTGCTTAATTAATTATTTTCTCTTTAACGATCTGTCATGGTTTTTCAGTTCTCTGTAACGGTCTGTGATGATTTCTGAATTCTCTGTAACGGTCTGTGGTGGTTTCTGAGTTCTCTGTGACGGTTTATAATGGTTTCGAGAGACTCCATACATCATTATACAGGCCGTAACAGAGAAGCTTCACAGACCATCACTGACCGTGATTGACGGATTCCAGCAAAGGAGTTTCATCGTGTTTCACATTTTAATCCGACAGGGACTACGCTAACAGCTTTTTTTTTCAGAATTGGTTTTGTAGCTTTTTGGTTACTTTACTTTTCTTACCTCTTCAATCAGCGATTGAAGGTTATGTATTTCTCGTTTTTTCTTTTTTCGTGGCATTGGCATTTACACTACTTTTCTTTAAAGTAAAATAGATTCCTATTGTTATTGTTTCTTTCTTTTTTGTTTCTTTGGATTTATTTCAGATGCCTGAAACAAACAATAAGAAATTACATGAAATTCAAGCATTTTGGAAATAATGAACATGATTAGAACAACAATAATTAAAAATCTCACTTCTTCTGCTTCTTAGCACTCATCTGTAGACGTTATTTATTCTAATAAGCATTACTCTAACGTAGTGTCTTCTGATCAAAAGTTATAATCTTTATTTTCTGAATAAAAATATATATTGAATCATTATAATGTTTTGTCGAAAATAAAATATTATCGAGAAATTCACGAATCTTGATGCATTTATAATGAATAGTGAAAAGAAATAGTAAATGATGAAATTTTTAATGACTATTCATAAGAATTTCAGATGAATTTTCATCATCATAACACGTTTATCCCAGTTTTTGAATCCATTACCCTATAACATTCTTCGACGAGCATAAATAATGATTTACATAAGATATTTGTGAAAAGTAATTGATACGTTATATTATTCATAAAATATAGAACGTCACGTATACAACTTAAAGATAAGTGAGAGAGGGATTTTATTTGAAGGGTTATATTTAATATAGTTGTTAATGTATTAAATCTAATTTCCTGTAGAGAATGAAAGTAAAGATGAATCATTAAATATTCTTTATGATAGACAGCTTTTAAGAGTTTCTCTGTACAATATCGTTAATTCCAATCTGCGATTGACAAGAGTAAGTTCATTGTTTTATTGATTTATATACTATGTTATAATATTGCTATCGGTCATATCAATCAAATGTTTAATTATAAAAACGATCTGTGCCACATGCATTTTTTTAAAATAAGACTCATTTTTGTTTTTGTAAAATGATTCTCAAATATATTGTTGGTATTAATCAGTGTGTTATGTTCATTAATCTATATGAGATGAATTCTAAGCAGGGTTGCCACCTCTTCCGCTATTTGCGGAAAGTTTCCGCTTTTTCAATTTTTTTCCGCTATTTTTCCGCTGTTCCGCTTTTTCGTATAAAACGTCTTGCATATCAAACACTACGTACAGAATAATATTTGATATTATTGAATCAATTCTAATTGTTCACAAATACCGTGAGCCATTATTCTTTTATGTTTTGAAATTTTGATGAAATAAAAAGAAATCCAACAAATATGAAAAAAAAATGCCTAATATTCTCAGAAGCACCACAAATCTGCAACAATATAAGCTTCCGCTTTTTTCCCGCTTTTTCTGTTTTTCTTTCCGCTATTTTCCGCTTTTTGGACTTCATCAGGTGGCAACCCTGATTCTAAGGTAGACAATTAGCAAAGCCTAAATTCTAAAAGAACATATTCATATTATGATTATAATATCATGAATGATTTCTGGATGTAAGACTTGTGATAGTAATGATAATCAAAAACTCTCCATAAAAAAGAAAAAATTATTTCAGTAAAGCGTATTTTTCTTTTACTTGATGACATTGTTAGTTAACGGACATAGTAAAAAATTGTAATGACTCTTTTTCTAGATAAATTTTAGTCACATACAAAGAAAGTTCTCACATGATGAAGTTTAATTCAACTGAAAATAATACCACAATTGATAAACAAAGTATTATTAACACATGAAGTTATCATTGGTATAAATAGTTACTATTTAATAGGATGTTAAATGTTTGATACTTCAGTTGTTATTTTTCTAATCAATATTATTTTATAGTAATTATTTTTTGAATCCCTGTGGAGAAAAAAAATAAGCACTATTATTTATACATCCAAGTGAAGTTTAATGGAGTCAAAGGGTGCATATCAATTAGAATTGAAATTGATGAGCATTTATAAAAGTACCTATGAAATTTTTACTACAAGTTTTATTTGAATTTCTAAATAATTTTTTACAAATTGTAAAAAAAAGAAGAGAATAATGTCTAGGCACTCAATACCTGTATGATTAAAATATTATAGTCATTGATAAGACTGTTCTAATACTTTTCTATATTTCATGATACCGATGAACATAATTTTAATATAAATGCAAGCAAAGTGACTGTTTCGCCATTCAGAATAAATCAATGATTAAGATAAAATAGCTATTACGTAGAGTGCAATAGTTATGTCTTCTTAGACACATGATATACGTGTTTCAAATCATTAATATTAAACAAAATTAATAAGATTCCATTCAATGATTATACCAGACCAATTGATTATGTTGACTTTTATTTAATGAGAAACCTAAAATATGTTGTAGTAGAAGAAAAATTTCATTTCTTTTATTGATTGTAATGAAGTGAAAAACAAATTGCACTCGATTGATATTAAGCTGCTTATAAAAATTGAATTATTCTTCTATTTATCAATAAAAGATTAAAAGATAATATTTTTCTTGAGAAAACAAAATACATTTTGTCCAAAAGAAAATTTGATGTAAATCTAATAAATAGTAATCCGGTAAGATTGTACACACCACTCGAAAATCAAAAAAAAGACCAAAATGAAATGTGCAAAAAGAACAGTGATAAACACTAATTTGTTATTTTCAATTGACATTTATATTCTCCTTGTCTGTCGTTGTATATCAGACACAGTCGATCGGCAAGGTTTGTGTGCAATATTCGTATATAAATACACGTGTCTCAATCGAACATATTTTCAATCTAGAGATAAGCATCACCATGGATATCAACTGGCAATGGCAGATGGCAATCATTATTCATTTGGTTGAAATTAAATATAGAGATAAGCAGTAGATTTTTCATTTTTTCTTTTGACAATTATTACAGAGAAAATTTCATATAACTTTTTAGTTATTTTCTCTAGTTGTATCTGAGAATAAAGTTTCTTTTTTTGTATAGTATAAGTTCTAATAATTTTTTCATATATTTTTCAGTAGCTTCCTCAGCTCCCAAATAATGATTAGGCGTGAGCTAAGAATAAGTAGAAAAAACGTCAGTACAAAGTGGTACAATTAGATTGCGTGTTGTCCTTTTGGCCCTATTACTGTGCTGTGTGTGTGTCTCTCTCTCTCTCTCTCTCTCTCTCTCTTTCTTTCTTTCTCTCTCTCTTGCTCACTTTTTTCTCTTGATGAATACTTTTATATGTCGATTCCTTTTCACTTTTCAAACGAGCATGCCAGTATGTAACATTAAACTCTTTTTCCACCACTGGTCGTTTACATTCAGTCGTGTTAACAAAAAAAAAAAGGTGCACCGACGTACATATAAATCGTATTAACATCATCAACCATCGACGTAAAATCCAGTAAAGTTGATTATATATATTTTTTTCTTTTCTTCGACTTATTTACGTCAGTGTAAGTGCAAATCAGATAATAAATAACTTTCATATGTGTAAATTTATGAGACAATTGAAGGATAAAAACAAAACTTGCCTATTTGTTTATTTGTCTGTTTGTCGTGATACAAAAAAGTAATCGTATATCTTTGTCCGAATAGCATCCTCAATATTGCGTTAAAGGCGTATGCGTAGGTGGGTGGGTGTTATACGATGTGAGTTGAGCATTATGGCATATCGCACCTATGTGTGTAGATTTGCTACAATATAATAAATTCATTTTTTTTTCTTTTTCTTCTCCTCTTCATGTCAAGTGGAAAAAAAGACACCAACCTTTTGTTCGTTGGCGTCTTTAAAATATGTCTAAATGCGTCATTTTTTTTCTTCTTGACTGATATCAACATGAGAGAAGGTTAGTGTTGAGAAAAAGTGAATACTTTTCAATAGACAAAGCATAATTTGTGACCTTCCCGATTTTCAAAGTTAAGCTCATAATACGCACAAAACTTCATAGAAAAAAAAATATTAAACGACGGCAAAAAAAAGAAATAAAATATTGGTTTAGTTCTATTTGTCGCACATAGCAACATCAACTTCCTGAGAAATTCATCCGGTATGACTATAATTTGTTTGCATGATGAAAAAGATCATTCATTCATACATCCAACCGGTAATGTTTTATTTCAGAAGCAAAATCAATTTTAGTTTAATATCGTTTTCTTTCTATGACGACTTAGTAACGTTTGAACTGACGCGTCCATAGTTTTCTATCAATGCGTGTAAGGTTTCTTGATCCTTTTTCGCCTTGACGCTTGATGAATATGTCACCATTTCATGTTATATATATATATATTTATTTGATTGTCTTAAAGAAAGAAAAAATGAAAAAAAACGAACTAACCTTCTCTTTCTTTTTTATGCTTGCTAGTTCATTCATATTAAATTATAATCCTTTGTATCGAACTAACTTGCATACATATATACATTTACTTTCGAACATGCAATTTGTAAAGCTCAAAATCGATCTCCTTCTTTTTTTTTCATTCTACATACCATGTTTATCACAACATGATCTGTATAAAAATTACCATGAGCAATGGCATAATATAAATATCAATGATATTTTTTCTATGTTCAACATTGCGTTCTTGAAATATTTCTTCAGTTTTTTTTATCAACTCTTTTTGTGCTTGCTGCTTTTATCGAATTTATACTAGGAAACTCGTGTAGACAAATGACCCTATATGCCATTATCTATCAATACACACACAAATGTAATTGCTCACTTATTTTCAATCGATATGTCGATGTCTGCGCCTCTCTATTCACACAAATTCAATTGATTTTACAACGGGGTGTGTATACACACGTTTGCAATCCATTAGATATGTGTGTGTATGTGTGCTCTCACTTTATCTTTTCAAACTTGCCATACTCATGTATGTATGTATATATGTATGTATATATAAACAATTTGTGTTGATATTCAAAGTATACGTGCAAGTACCCTATAGAGAATTATTGTTATCCTTCTTGAGCCTTTGTCGCATGAATTAATTTAGAACAAGCAAAAAGAAAGTAATAATAAAATTAATAGATTCTAGTGTTTTTGTTTGATGACACATAGAATGAAATAAGGTGATGAGCTTTCGCTTGTCTTGAATTTGTTGTAGCAATGTCTATGTCTATGACAGGTAAATTTATGTATATCAAAGACAAAAAAAAAGACTTATTTACTAGACACGAGACAACACTAATGTTAATCATTACTTGTGTGTATGTTCAAGGGATTTTTTCTTTTGCACACGTATATAATAATATATGATTGAGATACTCATCTGAAGATGGCTTTGATAACCTTGGAATTTTTTATTCCTTGTATGGAGCTTGTCATGCGTCGCTTTTGATTTTTGAAGTGTGTAGCTCTCTATTCCGTAAAGATGCGTTTTTAGAATGAGTTAAAATACATAAAAATAAAATCGTTTAGATTATTTGTAGTATGATATTATACTTTTATTTGACGGGTATGAAAGCGAATGATTTTGCCTGGCCAATGCTGTCGAATTTTTTTATCAAGCAGCTGTGGCTCTTAACGTTTATGAATACGGAGTTTTTATTTCTCTTTTCAAGCTGACACGCATACAAATCCAAGATGACGACAGAATCAGAGAATATTTCTTGAGGTAATTTGTGATGTAAGTATCGTCGACCTAGCTACATGGTAAAGTGCCGTTGTATTCTTTTTTCTTACGGTTAAAATAATCCTCATTTTTCTTCTATTTGCGTAAAAATATTTATGGTTCATTCGATATTCTAGTCTAACAGGTATGATGCATATAGACACAATATTTTTTGGCTGTACATTGTATTTCTTTGAGTTTAGATGTATGTAAATTAATTCAATTTATTGTTGTTCAGATAAAATATTGTTTTCAATGAAAATTAGTTCGATTTTCAACTTATTGAATCATAATAAAAAAAAGAGACGTATAAAAACACATTTTTTTCTTTTTTTGCCGGAAAAAAAACATGAGAAAAGAAGATTTTTATTGAAGTTTCTTTTTTCCTCTCATTTTCTAATGAAGATAGATTTAAGATAGTTATATATAATCTTCTTCGTTTTCTTTCTATTTTATTAAAACTATATTTGCTTGAGAAGAAGTGCGAAGGACATATATCTTACGTTAGTTGTTTCTCATTTTTTTTTCACATTCAGCGATGCGCATGCCCGTCCGTGTGTGAATGTGCGTTCACTTAGAGAGAAAAAAAGAATTCCTGTTGTTCAGTGTACTCTTGTCGGACATGTATATATGCGTAATAATCGATCGGGTACCGTTAGTAGACTTGTTGATTCAATCGTTCAAGTGAATGTATGAGAGAATGAATACGTAAAACATTAACTATAAAAAAAGACGATGTAGTGAAGAGTGATTGATATTTTAACTTCTGATTATTTCTTTCTTTCTTCTTTCTTTTTGACTAATTGACAATTACATCTCCGTTATCGGATCTCACCTTTCTTATGTAGATGGATTTGATATTTTTTTCTTTCTCTTTCTCTCTTCATTTATATAGGTTACATACAAAAAAAAATACCATCTATTGACATGTATTCTCTTATGAATGTCTTCGATGTTCTTGACGATTTCATTTCAGATTAAAAAATAAATAAACAAATAACACATAAAATGGCTTTATTCTTTGTTGGTTATTTAATAGCTGTATCAAGTACAATTGCATTCATTGTCGCTATTCTAACACCAAAATGGATCTATCCCAATTCTCTAACAAGTCCTAGTGAAACAAATTTTCGTGGAATTTTTTATGTTGATCAAGGCCGCAACGATTCAGTATGCCGCGATTGGATTCTTATCTATAAAGATTCAGTAGCTACTTGTCGACCACGTATGTATTGAGCACATATCTTTGCCAATTTTGTTTCTACAGTCAACTATGTTACTTTCATCATTTGAAATCATTTTTTAGCGTACGCTGTTGCATGCGCAGCATTAGCAATTATAGCTTCGTCGCTATCAATTATTCTTCTTTGGCTTGCTGGTGCTTATCTCTATATTCGTCGTCGACGTCTTGTTCCTCATTTCGTATCAGTTTTAGCTGCATTAACATTATTAATTTGTAAGTCAACTTCATGACTTTTAGCCATTCATACCTATTGAAATCATTTCTCTTATTTATTATTGAAATTCTAGTTGCAATAAGTGCCACCATATGGGTAGTAATGATTACCATGAATCGTGATGTAAATTCAACCATTAGCCGTGACAATATTGGTTTTTCAACTTGGATTGCTGTTGGCTCAACTGGTGGTTATTTTCTTGCGTTTATATTATTTATTATCTATCGTATCGATCTTGGCCATCGAAGGTATCTCAAAGAAATGGACATGAATTCGCGTCGCTTCTAGATACATATTTATATACAAATAGAGATGTTTTGTACATATTCTCTTCCGTGTCACTTTCTTGCTCGAATCTATGTTTGCATGATTGGGGGGGGGGGGGGGGGGGGGGGGGGGGGGGGGGGGGGGGGGGGGGGGGGGGGGGGGGGGGGGGGGGGGGGGGGGGGGGGGGGGGGGGGGGGGGGGGGGGGGNAAAAGTAAAATCGACATGCATTAGAGATTAGCGATCGTTCGCTATGATTCATTTCTTTTCTACTTACTAAGTTGATGCTGTAGTTAGCATATGAAAATATTTCTTTCAAATAATCTGTGTTTCATTATCTTTATTCTTTCATCAACATAAAAGAATCAACAAGTAGAACTCTATATACATATATGCATGAGAACTAAATTTGCATCAACTCACAGCTGCAGTCACGTGATATATAGTATGTAATATAAAACAGCTAAGCTGAAAGAAAAGAATTTTATATAATTACTTATATCTAATACTATACTAACGAAAAAAAAACTAGGCGGTACAGTAGAAAGATTAATACAAAACACAGATCAAATTCATATATCCCCGTGAAAATATAAACTTGTGATGTGTATGCATGCATTTGTTTGCATCCCTATATTTGCTTGCTTTCTCATCTCACAGTTGGCTGTCAAAAAATTTATACGTATGTTATGGTAATGTTGACCAGTAAAGGAAGAAAAAAGGACGAGAACAAATATTGACATTGAGCTCGTCTCTTTTTCTTAAGAAAAGCTTGATCAATTATGTATATACATATTTATATAGATATTATTAGAAATTGCTTCGTTTTTTTCTTTTCTCTTTTTCAATATTGTCCGTTTTTTAGTTCGTCTCACGATCTCTATTCAGCATAATCATTTTAACGCTTCTCTAATTTTATCTTGCTTATTCAACTCAAACAAGTTTCTATATTACAACTATATATTTACTTATATTCTGGTTTTTCCTTATATGGTTACATTTATGTTCGATCAAGAATTTTCGTTGTTGTTCTGTCATAAATTGGCTCTGAATTTTGTTGTAATTGATTTGTACTATGTACAAATCTGTGCTGCTTGTTGATGCGTGTTTTTTTTGGTTATTCAAATGGATTTTTATAAATTGATGTTATGCGTTTCTTTTTCTTTAGTATATCATAAATTTTTCAAAGAACAACGAATATGTAAATATATCAACATATGGATAAATCAGTAGTTGTATTTATAGATGTTTCTTTTTTTTGAAACAAAACAAATCTGTCTCCCTCTCCCCCTCTCTCTCTCTTTATATATAAATAGTATAGAAACATTGTTTTCTAGCACTCGATACACTTCCATGTTGAGAGAAAATGACAGAATAATTTTGTTTAAGTGTGTGTATTTGATTTAAACAGTCTCAAGAGAAATAATATACTTTAATATTTATTACGCATTTTATTATTCAAAATATTGGCTGGCTTTTTTTCTATAAATAGATATCTCAAATAGCCTTTTTTTTTAAATAAATTGTTAATAATATAAAAATAGGCCTTCTTATTATCAGAAAAAGTGATATAATGACTAAGACAAGTTTATTTATTTATATGTCTACCATTTTTCTAGCAGTAGGAACCGAATATATATTCAAAAATAATATGCTAATAAGCTCAATTTTAAATAGACAGCACCCAAGTGGTGACAGTGAGCTGAAGCAAAATAAAAACCGTAAAGCTTTTTAGTCTAAGAAGATTAGTGTCAAACAACAAACTTTTCCTATTCTTGTTAGTAGAATTTCATAGAGGCAAAATCATTTTTTCGAAAACTTCGATAAGAAGAAAAAGCATGCTCGAATTATACTAATTTTTTTATAAATAAATGCAGAACATGTTCTCAACAGAATTATGTTTTTTTTCATGTACTATGTTTTGAAGAAAAAAATAAAAATGAATCAAAAAACTTTTTCAATTCATTATTTCAATGCATTAGTATTATAATATTTTCGATGCAAAATTAGCAGAACGAATAAAATACACAGATTATTTGAAAGAAATATTTTCATATGCTAACTACAGCATCAACTTAGTAAGTAGAAAAGAAATGAATCATAGCGAACGATCGCTAATCTCTAATGCATGTCGATTTTACTTTTAAATATTATGCTGAGAAAGGTCATACTATAGACATTCGTTTGATTATTATTATTACCTTAAAAGACATATGCAAATGTGTCGGTAAATTTCTAATAAAGCAGTAACAAAAGTTTCCTTTGAACTATAGACTTTTATATGAGATAAGTACATGAAGCAGATATAGAAAAAAGCACAGACACGAACCATGTATAAAAACAAATAACTGATGTGCCGCTAGCTTCATCTTGGTTCATTCATACTTCATTTGTTAGATCATATTTAGATAAGAAAAGGTTTGAAAAAATTTGTGTCTATGACCTATTAGCAATGAGCCACAACTGTTACATTGAAGTTTTTTTTTTATTGAATGTCAATCGTTTCCAAGCAAACCAAAAATTTAATTAGATTTAATAGCAAATCAATAATCCTACAAATTTTAGCAAAAACATAAATCGTTGTTAGTCTTTTTTTAAAGCTAAACATCGGAAGAAACATATCTACGTTTTCATTGAAACCTTGAGAGTTGTTCCGATAAGTATCGACTGCATTTCTTTAAAAAAAGTAACGAGTATTCAAGAATATATTTAATAGTGTATTATGTGCTCAATGCTTTGAAGATTTTTTTCTATAGCTTCCTGTAATCTTTCGAATGACGTATCAATGAATCAATATGAAAGTAAATACCTCGATTACTTACGTCGTTAACCGTCTGCAAATCATTTACTAAGGAACATATGTTTTGCTTGTTATCCGTATGTAATTACAAGTTGTTATTTTTCTTCTTACTTTTAAGACAACATCATATTCTGTAGTTTTATTTTAACTAAATTCCAATGTAAAACTGATCTGACCAAACGAGAAAGCTTTTTTTTTAATTAAAATAGCAATTAAAATTATTTAATTACATCTCAATGGGATTAGAACGTCTTAATCCATATTTGCAAACTTCTGTTCTATTACACATATTGGCTTGTTTGAATAGCATTATAGTTATCGTTACACGTCGCAATTCGACTATTTGTCTTCTTTTATTATGGAAGTTTGTTTGATTTCACTGGAATGCAAGGCTAAATGAAAGAGCTCATTAGAAACCAATGAACAGTTATTCAATAATAAGAAATGAGATAAAAAAAATAAATGTATATCTAGTAACTTCGAGATATTCTTGACCTTGATATTTCTGATCTGAAAATGTAATACATTGTGTTTAGTTCCAAAAGTTAGCGAAGTTAATATATTGAAAAATAAATTGACTCGTTTTTATTTGTTATGACTTCTAAATTGTAGAGAAATAAAATTCTCTTAAAGACTAACTTTCCTCAAATTCTCCGATTTTGTGATTGACAGTGTGTTCGATAACCAACACTTTGCTCTATCGAACATACTTTAATTTAGCTATTTTATGATAAATTTTGAGAAAACTATACGAATTTTTCTGAAACCCTGATATCTATTCTATAATAAAAAAAAAAGAAACATGTTGGAAACTTTGATTTGATGATGGACATTACACAACCGTATAAATAGAACAAACAAAACGCTTCGCCAAATATGTTTGTATAGGTTTATTCAATTTGTTCTAATCAATGATCTACGAACAGTTTATTCGAAAATTCTCTATACACTATTTTATTGTAGAAAAAGTCTTGAATCATACTTGGAAAACATCATTTTCTTTTTTTTCTCACAATAGAATTTTTCTTTTTAATATGTTCGTATTTCTAAAATTCTAAACGCTATAGAACTTGGATTACTGTCAAAATGAACACATTGATTAGCTCTACAATCTAATATAGGTAACGTTTTGAATTCTAGACTTACGTTAGTATCTCATGAGGCATAATTTTCTCAATGTAGATATTGTATTCTTGTCATGCCTTATGAGATAAGCTTAAAATAAAGCTAACCCGAACCTTCTACCGTTTGAAAAGGCAGAGAAATTTGAAAAGCACGAAAAGTAAAATTTCGATAAACTCAATATTTTGAACTATAAATTTTACTGTGAAATACTTAGCCCAAAATACACTTCCTTTGAAAATCTAAGCAAGATTAGATGATTGAAAACTAAAACAAACATTAGTATGAGACGGGATGACTTAGCACCCTATTTACAAGTTCAAGGAATGATGTCTTGGAAATAAAAGACAAGTTTCTACGTTAGGTTTTGAATTCATTGAATAATGACAGGTTTAATTAAGATGTTCAATCAAAAAGATTTCTATTTCACAGAATTCTAAACTGTAAATTAATGAAGCCTACAGCTGAAATAATTTTCTATGTCGTATTTTTGTTTTACAACTTAATTCACTCAATTATAGCTTTCTTGTTTTCTCATATCAAACTTAGAATAATGAAAAATCTATTGTTGTACTCCATATTATTATTCGTTTTCAAATTGAAACTCGTATAAATATTTTGATAGCATTTGTGCTACCAAGTGAAAACAGAATCAATGCTTCCAACTTAAACAAATACTTATGTGATTTTCTGTATTAATGATCAACTTCAAATTTTGTAAAATAAAAAAATATGATCATTCAATTAAATGAACTATTTCTTCGACAATGTAGAATGTAATTGCCTTTTAAAATTTTCACGAGTCAAATAGATCTTATATATTCGAATACATATTTATTACTATGAATCTTTTTTACGATCATTGTTTTTTTTCTCTTTGACATGCGTATATTAAATTGATGTCGTCGATATCCTCTTCAAAAGTAATTAGCATAACGAAGAAAACAACAATATAACTATTAAAATTGAATATGATGATTTATGTTACGTTCATTCATTGAGATTTGTTTAAAAGAAATAAAGTACAAAAGCTGTTTTATGTGCAGCTTGCGATGCTGTTGAAATTGGACTACACCAGTTACAAACAACAAGTTTGTTCAAAGAAATTAGAAAACGTTTATTATTATGTTATCTCCGTTGGTACAATATAGAAACGAAATTTTTATCAATTTATCATGAATATATGAGGATCTGGAAAAAGAATTTCATTGAAACAAAAAATAAATAATTCAAAGAGAGAGTAATTTGAAAGTAAATTTATGTATTTATTTCTTTTCTATGTTATTCTCATACTCAGTTTTCAAGCCATTTGAAAGCGCGCTTGACTACTCGACATTTGCTCATATATACTTCGAATTGTTCTACATATGAAGAAAAATGACGTATAATTCATCGATGCTATTGATTTAATGTATGAAGTGCTTGCAGCAAAACCCTGCAAGAACAGCTGGATAAATATCCATTGTGTACATAATATAAAAATGAATTTTAGTGAAATTTTGGAGTCCTTCATAAGCAATAAGCGTCATATGTACTTGAAAATAATCTAGTTTGCTAAATAATAGTTAAGTATAACTGATAGATATAATTAGTATGCTTTACTAGTTTTGTCTCGAGAACGTCTATAAAGTGACTCCCTGCAACTAATATTGTGTACTTCTACGAGCGTGAACAAACCAATTGAGATCGGTTCCAATTTCAGGTGATTCTGTCTAGCTTAACTCTTGATTCGCAAAGTCACTATATATTATATCAAAATCGTGTAATATAAGGATAATTTCATGATCGAAATATTTAGTTTAAACCGAAAAATATTGCTATACTGAAAACTTATTTACTTCATGTTTTCGAATTGTCACATATTTATTCACCTTTATTTATTATCATCAAAAACAAAATACTATACATGCAATTATTAACATTGATAAATAAGATAGAAATATTTTTCATTTAGTCATATGAAAAAAAATCTAACGAACGCAAAAATAAATATAAGAGAATATGAAAATACACCACACTAATACTTTACAGTAAATTATTACATAAGAAACAAGTACTATGAAAAAATGAAATGAAAGTTAGTTAAACGAAAATGAAAAGTCATAAGAAAAGATGATAACATATTTATACAAGACAAAAAACGTCAAAGAATAGTAAAATATACAATAGAAAGAAAGTCAGAAACTGGTTTGTATCACAAAAAAAGGAGAATTACAAAAAAAAGCAAGGTCTTTCAAGATTTCATATAACTTATTTAGTAAGAAAGAAAAAAATAAATATTTAATAAAAGACCAGTTCTCATTCGAGCTTAATTGATTTGTAATTTTCTTACTATAATTAACTCTGTACATACCAATGCTCACAAAAAAGACACCCCTAAAGATTCAAAATCGAACGATGCTTACAAGTACTCTTCAATATTTAATTTAGTAAAATAGTCCATTGGCATCAATGTATCATCATCGGTTGATTCGAAAGATGAATTATCTGTTTTGATCGATGGAAGTTCACGAGCAATATCAGGATACAATTGGAAATCCTTTAAAAAATGTAAACTTCAACATGAAAATTTCAAATCATTTTCAAGAAAAATTACCCAAATAAACATTTCATCAGCAATAGGCATATCGTACCATGGAGATGTTGGAATTAAATGTACCACTGATGATGATAATAATGGTGAATCATGTTCATCATTATATCCACTATCAAGGTCACAATCATAATCGTCGATCTCAGTAACATGACTTGATGAAGCTGCATAAGAAGATGATGGTGACGAAAAAGATTTATGAGACTGACGGATATCAATAGAATTTGTTATCGAAGAGTTCAGTTCTGAATTAACTATTAAACAAGATAAACAAATAGGAAAATGAAAAAGAAAACCAATTAAGTTTATACTTGATTTTGAATGATTTTTTTGACGATGACCAATAGAACCTATGGTTGGTGGTGGCGTTGGCGACACGGGTGACGAGGAAATATTAACTATTCGTTGGTGATTTCCTCGCTGGGGTGCTAAATCAGTAGCTCGAATAGGTGGAATATTGTAACGAGCTAACGCAAGTACTAAATATTTAGAAATATAATTTTCATAAAATAATTTTACCTGATGAACGACATTCATTACAACTTGAATTACTAGCTGATCGCCATGAAGTTGTAGTAGCGGCAAATTCGACTTTGATACATCGTCCTTTAAGTGTTATGCCATGAGTAGCTTTTAATGCTTTTTGAGCATCTTCAGGGTGTAAGAAACGAACAAAACCAAACGATTCATGAAATTTAGCACACTCTTCTAATGGTCCAAATGTTGAATACATAACCCATAAGTCCTCTTGAGTAATGCGACGTACAAGATTTCCAATGAACAATTTGCGATCAGCCATTTGTATGTCTTCTTTTATTCAATGTAAGAATTTCAAGTAACCGCAGATAATAATAAGAAAATCAATCAATAGATAGAAGAAAAAAATCTGATATTGCCGTGACCAATGTCGCCGCCACAAGAAAAGAATGACTAGTATAACTGATTCAAATTTATCCGTCGACAAGTTACATCTTTTCGTTTTGTCTTTTCCCTCCCTCTCTCTATCTCCTTTTCTTTTTCGTTCGTTTGAAAATCATGTCTATTCGTTTGATATAATAGGCAATCAGGCAAAGAACAACAATGAACAAGAAGTCCCTGGATCAGTGAAGTGCGTTTCTTTTTAGTGCATATTTACATTTCAACACTAAAAATTCTACGGTTGTTAATTTCATCGAATTCATCTACAAAGAAGCACAAGAGCAAAACATAAATCAATAGACAGTATCTATCATAGTTCTAGCAATGTATTTTCTGACTGTTGTAAGGAGCTGCTGCATACGTACAATATAAGCTGGATCATTTGCTTATTATTATTATTATTATTATTGAAGATAATGAAGTATTAAAGTCTTTCTGAATCCTACTAGCAGAATGAATGCAATTGATTGGTTTTCTTTGGTGTCAGTCGTCTTGAGACAAGCTTTTAGGGGGGAAAGTGCAAAAAAAAGCAGTATATATTTGAGAATAAAATAGTAACTTTTACACAGATCAAAATATATTTAAAATCAAAAAGATATTGCGAGTTTTTATTAACTTAGAAACAATTGGTTAATGAAACAATGATAGTACTTGTAGAAAATTAATATGCATAAATTTTAGTTTTTTTAATGATGCAGCAAAGTTACGCAGATGAACTATCGATCAATATATAATAAAATTAAAAATCCAACATACAGGCCCAACAGAGGTCCTTCTTTTTAAGGGGCGTCCTTCTTCATGCTTCTTTTTAACAAAATTCCTTCTTTTGTTCTTTGTCATGTAAGATGATCGTATACATCACAACAGAGATACTACACTTCAGAGAAATAACATTCATATATCAGAAAAACCACACAATGAAATAATCATAGTTCTAGAACGTATATTTATTGTTATTTATTTATTTATTTTCAAATTTTTATATCTACAAATTTATAAGCTCACAAATTTATCTTCTTTTTGTACCATTTTTTCGTTCATTTTTTTCAATTTTTTTCTGAGTTGATTCATTTGATCACTATTATCGCCGAGTTGTGTTTTCAAAACATCCAATTTTTTCTTCGCACCTCCAATAAGTAGTTGTGCCATTTCGACGCCAGCAAAGTTTTTTTCGTTGTACCGGTAGCTTCGAGCCGTGAGTTGCCTTCATTGAACATTTTCTAGATCTCCTTGTAATATCTTTCGTTGATCGATTAGGTTCTGTTCTTTTTCGACCAAAATTAGTTCTTTGTTTTTCGTTAATTTTGCAGCAGCTACAATGGCTTTTTTTTTCTTTGAGTATTCGTTGTGTTCTTTCTTGATCAACTCGATATCGTGAGTGCGCCTCCTTTACATTGTCAAGAAGTCCTTTGCAAATCGGAACCTATAAAGTATATCAGTCATATTGATAATAATTAACTGTTACTTAATAGTCTCACTTACTTCATGAACTTTTCCGTAAAATTTGACGGCATCTTTCGTTGCTCGAAGTTCGTTGATGGAGATGTCACTTAGAGATGATCAGTCGTCGGTGATTAGTGCTGCGTTTTCACAAAAGCCACGTTCAACATCGGCATTACCATGTGAAAGTGATAGAAGACTCTTGATGAGTTTAGGTAATACGACAAATTTGGCAATACCTGATCTGTTTTGATTTTTATTGCAGNAAGGGTAGATCTAATTAGATGATCGTCATATTGGAGGGGTGTCCAAGGACTGAGGATTAGGAATTCCTCATCAGTTCCCCTACAGTTCCTTGCATACTAAAGGTAAAAATATGGAATATTCACGATAATTTTTGTTCTTACTCTCATTTTCACTTGCAAAATTGTGAGAATCAATGATTTCATGCAAAAATTATTTTTAAAACAGTAATATCGCGAATTTCGTGAATGGTGGAACTGCGAGGGAGCCTATAGTTGATTCCCATTTCCTCTAGGTCTAGGAATTATCAGAGACACTGACAATTCCTCGGCACATTAGGGATTCCTATTTCTCAGTCCTCGGAAACTGCTGATTTGTATTATAATTATTGACTTTAGATATTTTTCTGGTAGAATTGAGTCATAAAAAATAAAAGCTTAGAAAAAGAATAATTCTTAACTATTTATTTTTATTTGTAAAGATCTATCCTTTTTACATTATTAATAATGAAAAAATATCAACTAATTTGTTTGTTATTATTCTATTTTATCAATTGTTCTTCGTCAATTTTTTGCCAATGAAATTGTTGCAATGCCTTGACGGCTAGTTGGAATACAATTAAAAACTCTTTGTTATGAATTATAGCAGATACTAGTGTAACTTGAGAACAAATCGACAGAAAGTCCCTATAAATTATTATAAACAAAGTTAAAGATACAAATATTGAAATTTGTGGTCAAATTGGTCGGATTATTGGATGTTTACCATTATGATCTGATGCTACAAGTACAAGAGAAGGTAAAAATGAACAAACACGTATATTGCAAACGTATTATCAACTATTACGGCAACAAATAGAACAAAGAACATTTACAATGCATCAATCAAATTGTGATTATTGTGATAAACATTTAGAGATTAATTAATTTTTAAATGTTCAAAAACTAAAAATATCAAGAAAAATACCAACTAGATTAAGGGAAAACTTATCAGCACAAACAAACAGATATAATAGAATTGGTCGTGCCGCTGCTACTGCTGCTGATAAATCGTTGCTATTAGTTATTTTTATTCTTTCTTCCAGACAAGTTTTTTTCTTATTTACACAAGTCATATCTTATTCTTTCTAATCTTTTTGACAAATATTTTAACTTTATCTCTTCTCTACGAAATATCAAACGCTATTTTATTTCTAATTCAAATTTTATTTCAATAATATCTTACAATAATTAATAGATTTGTGCATGAGAAAAATAGTCTTTTAATTTTGAATCTTCTACTGTATAGTCAAACACCATAAGACGAATGATTTTCGAACAATTAATACGCGTTGCATCTCTTGTAAAATCGATCGCTGATTTTTTAAAGAATCATAAGATACACGAAGATGAACATTGTCTAATAAATATATCTTTCTATTATTTAAAAGTTCTTCAAGATAATCTTCATGTGTTTTAACAAGATCAATTTCAATAAGATGAGGATATTTAATTATTGGCCATTGAGCATGATCATTTTGTTGCGATTGATAATTATGTAAATTTAATTTTTTAATAAATGGAGATGAATGAGCAATTCGAAGATAAAAATCATGTTCAAATGGACATTCATCATGTAATGATATTACACGAACACATCGAAATAATTCACTAGGAAAATTATTTGTAATATTGTGATAAAATGTCCATGTATGTGGACATGAATAGACATGACAATAAAGTAAATTTTTTCTTGAAAAATAATAAACAGATGAAATAATTTAGTTATTATGAAAATTTCGAAATATATTTTCAATATCTTCATTTGAAGGTAAATTAATTGGTTGATCAAGAGAAATAACTGAACAAATGTTAAATGTCAACTTGTTTAATCTTGGCATATGATTAATAAAATATTTTGTTTAAATATTACCATCAATAATTGAATTACTAACATTTAAAAATTGTAAGGCAATTTCTTCTAAAGGACAGGGGCGTATAAGATACCCTATCGGCCCATTCCGATTTTTCAACTGAAGCTAGTCAAAATAACATATGACATGAAAGCTGCCGTTGAGACAAGCATTTTGATACTAAATTCGTCAGGAAAAAATGAATTTCAAAAACGTTATGGACACTTCTCTTGAAAAGAGTCTCCCATTTTCGACACAAATATATCACAATAGAACTGTTCTCTTATTGACCAGCCGATAGACATTTTTAAGCTGTGCAGAATAGGATGATTAGAAAAGTAAAGAAACATTGGTCATTTCATGATCAAAGGGCAAATATTGTAGAGAACTATCTGTTTTTTAATTTTTTTTCCATATTGCGACAAAAATTGTTGGCAAAAATTGTCGCTGGTCATCGTGACGGCTGCCATTTTTCGTCGTTTAGGACCGTTCTATTCGACATGGGTTGTATTTGAAAATGATGTCAAATAAATTAAGCGTAAGATTACTACCCAGGTGAATGAATCCGACAGTAGGATCTTATCGAATCCAATAGGATCCGACTCCGCGGCAGAATCCAATAGGATTCCTGTACACGGACCTACTGTCGGTTCCGACGGAGAAAATCATTTTCTTATTCATGATCAAATAAGGATTTTGAGCCATCAGAGCACAAGGGTGATTCATTAGAGTTGGATTCCGTTAAAATCCAACATCGAATCCGACTGTAGGTTCGTGTCCAGGAATTCCATAAGATTTCGTTGGTTTTATTGAAACACGTATGGTATTCGGTATATTCACTGTCTGACCCTTGTCGGAATCCTATAGGATCCTACTGTCGAAATGATTCTCCTGCGTAATACTAATATTTACTTTGATCGAGAACAGCTAGGGTTCGGAATCCGAACTTCGAACTCATAATTAGTTTTCAGACACTAGAAAAATCGGAATAAATCAGTAACGCTAACCAGGGACATGGTTTTAACGTTTTTTTTCGTTTTGCAAGGCAGAATAAATAGGGGAAAAGTTGTAATAGAGCGTGACAACGAGAAATCTAACTGTCATTCAGATTACAATATATCCATCATTATCCACACATGGTATTTTGAATGAAAAAAAAAAGTTTTTCATTTCACGCGTAAACTTTTTTAATGGAAGTCATTTCTGTAACAAAGGCGAAGGTCACAAATTCTCATTGTCAATCTGCTATATGTTACTACTATGTATGATAAAATATTGAAAAACCAACTTGATCATTCTTGAAGATTGTATACAATTTTATGCTTGATATACTTCCGAGAAACTATTAAAAAAAATTTTAAATTCGACAAAATGCGTATCTACTTGTTTTCTATTGAGAATCAATTGAAACAGGATACAAAATATAATTTTCTGTTTAACTGAAAAAGAATCCGATGTCGTCTATTCCAAATTACAGACAAAAAAGATATTAATATTTGTCGATCTTTCTCTAGACAATATCCTATCCTATCAAGAAAAAGAAACTATTCATCATGTTACATTTGCATCGAGCGTAAAGAATACTATGTCAAAATCTCACATTTCAGGGATTCATTAATATTTTCATGTTAATGTATTATAACCAATCAACGACATTAGGTCGACTGATATTTTGTTTAGAAAAATTTTGATACAATATAATACGGTTTTGCATTTAAGAGAATCTATTTATTCAATAAGGAAAACGGCATGAATTCGATTTTTAATATTTTGCGACCTTGTTCAGTTTTTTTCCATTGAACAGATATATTTATTATAACAGAAACGACATAGTCAGCGGATGCCAATTGACTGTCTTTTTTTTACGTCACATCGATATATGTGTTGGAATAGAACATTAATATATGAAAAAAGAAAATTATTCTGTTCAATTTCAAGACCTGAATAAATATTTCTAGTGCAACAAGAAAAATACGTTTTCTCTTATTCTTTTAACACGTCTTTGGATTATATTTCCTTTGATGTTTGCTCGCTCATTTTTATTTCTTGCATATCGATATCTGATGTGCTACACTGCGATTAGTAATTCTTGCTGTCGGAAAAAGGCAAGTCAATGAAATTATGTGATATGATTATGAAAGCAAATGAAGAGAGAAAGAGTTTGTGAACGAGAGAAAATGATGCTTGTTGGTGCTAACAAAACGTCGCAACAAAGAAAGTGAGAAAGAGAAAAAGAAGAAGTGTTGCACTCACTACTTTTACTTTCCCCGTTCGAGAATAAAGAATAAGCAATATGTCGTTAGCTCTACACGGACATCATGTACTATTAATTGCTACAATAATTTTTATCGCAGCTATTCTTACTCCAAACTGGTACAGTAGTGCTGAAAAACGCATAAATCTAAATATCTTTCAAATATGTACGAATTCTTCATCACCACAACCGTGCTCGTGGATTTTCTCGTCGCACTTACCTGGTTCGCTACTTGAAACAAGTAAATGACATTGCAATTTCTTTTTTGTAATAGAAAAAAATACGAATCTTATTTTTTTTCTTAGTAAAAATGGTTTATCCAATGCTTGTTGCTTCATTTGCTTTTGCATGTGTTAGCTTAAGTGTAACTGGTCTAGTACTTGGTTCATGGTTTATAGAGCGACGTGCACATGATAATCGTTCAACATTATTATTGGTATTCATTATGCTTGCTACTTTTTTCAGTCGTATGTGAAATTTTATACTATTTAAAACATATAATTTCATTTTTACAACATATTTCTTTAGTTTTATTTTCTTGTGGTGTATGGGTAATGATGTTAACAACGAATTCTCAACAAAATGTGCTCAATATTTCTGATATTCGTCTCAAAGATTTTGGCTTTTCATTTTGGATTAATATAGGATCATCTGGTGTGTATTTATATGCACTTGTTATTTATCTTATTAGTATTTGCAAGAACTGATAAATATTAAACAGTTGGATAGAAAAAAAATACTTATCCGTCCTATGATAAGTCGACGAAAAAAGCTTTTTATTAATTTTGTTTTGTTTTGTTTTTGTGCTTTTATCGTTTGAGATGGTATATAAGATCATAATGACTCATGTAGAACTACCACAAGAGAAGGATATCGAGTATGTACACGTCTATTAGCGAAAAAGTCAATTTTGATGAATACTAATTATAATAATAAAAAGAAGGAAGAATTAACATAAAGAAAATAAGATTTAAAATTGATTTTTTGGTCGGTAGTAGTTTTGTAATATTTTATTTTTCCGTCGGCTTATCGCACAAAATGAAAAAGTCATTGTTATCAATGACATTAAATAGCCACCGGTTGCACCAACTGCTAACCACATTGGCCAACCAAACATATAACGATCTATTGCTATGCCAAGTTTCAGAGTTTCTGAAATAAGTAATATCCAAACGGCGGCAGAAGTACAAACTATAAAATATATTTTAAAAATAAAATTATTCAAATATAATTTCATTATTTTAGTTACAATTAATTAGAGTTAGCAGAGTAATACACACGAGAAAACATAACGTTTTTCTTGTTCGTCGACGTATTTGGAAATAAATTCCGGACAACCATAAAACGATAATACTCAGTCCAGCACAAGCAATAGCCAATGATGCACAGGCAATACCAAATCCTATGAAAAGTCTTGAAATAAAGCTTATCTATCAATATTCTTTTTTTCATAACATATGTCATCAGTTAATGACATAGAATGAGATGACTTTAAAATATTTATTTTGTCAGATGATGTTAATAATGAATGAAATTTGACAGATATATTAAAAAGAAAACTAAAATTACAAATATTACATACCATAGAGCCATGTATTTGGTTCATTGGAGGATGTCTGCTCGATTATTGATAAACATTGAGTACTCTTGTATGCATTACTGTTTGGAAGCCAATTACAAACATAAAAAACTCCACGTTCTACGGTTATATTTGAAGTTGATCCTGATCTTGTAAATGATAACCAATTAGGAGTTAAAATAGCCAGAACAAAAGCAAAACTAGCCGCTACAAACCATGAAAAACTGATAAGAAAAAACATGATCGATTGGTTATATTTTAGAATAAACTCGTATAACTGAGTTTTGTAATTTGGTTGAATTAACGAAAGTGGATTTCTTTTTTTTTCTCCGTGTTCTTTTATATTAAAATAAAGTATTACTATTCCAAAATATATAGATATATATATATATTATTTGGTTGCTTCGAACGAAATAAAACCTATAACAACGACTAATGAAAAAATTTTCGAAAGAGAAAAGAATGTACCCCTCTTTTCGTTCTTTTTTTTCTTCGTCTTCTTTCACATTTGATACCTTTATTCATATTATATGTAGGCGATATTCGTAGAAGCATATTGTAATCAAGAATACTATAAAAGTAGCATAGAATTTGTTCTTTGAATGAATAGGAAGATTTCTCTTCGATCGCTTCGGCTATAATGGTTCTTTTTCTGATCAACATTCAATTATGCTTATTGAATTACATCTGATCGCTTTCAATTAATTGATCCTGCTCGTTGCGTGAACATGAATATATTCAGAGGATCAGTTTATACATCATGCTTCTGAAAGAAAACAGTTCGAATACTTCAGTAATTATTGTATAGAGTTATAATATGAATAAGTTTCCAGCCGAAAAGAAAAAAAAAAGGAATACAATTAAAATACTTTATGCAAAACAAAATGTATAGCAAATAATAAGCATAATTAGGACGAAATCAACATGAAATCTATTCATTTTACCATTGAAATGGTTGAAAATGAAACGACTTTTAAGATGGCTTTGATACAAATACTAGTTAAATTATGCATTTTGAAATAGTAAACATAGTAAACATAGAAATTTGAAATATCTTATATTACATGGTAAGGTTTTCATCTATTCCTGATTCTTTTTTTTTTTTTTTTACAAGATAAGTAAAGATTGAAAATTTTGACATTTATATAGTTTTATCAACGAATAACTTGCAAGTATACCCGTCTGAAAGATAAAAATATAAGAGAACATTGATTCGTTTCTATAACGATGAAACATCATTTGGTATTAACAGCATACATACATAGTTGCAAGCATATTGATTTCTTTTTTTTTTCTTGTTCAATGTCACCAATGATAAAGTACATAGAAAATATTTAAAATCGAAATTTTGACCTCGACGCTAAGTTTGAACTGTACAATGAAAACATTGAAGTTTGGGCCTAGATAAAATGAATGAATCGCTTTCATGTTATACACATCTTCGCATTGTATTGTTATAATATAGAACGACGACTATGATCATATAAATGTGCAAGTATCTTCTTTATTCAAATCATAGAACAAAATGTACGTTTAGAAATTTGAAGGTGTGATCAGGCTTTTTTTTTCTTCAATTTACTTTAGTATTCGTCAAGTGTACATATAAGACGTAAAAAAATGATCTTTAACTATCAATATTTGAACTTGTATGCATTTACTTTAGTGACAATTGTAAGTTGAATATCTTAAATGAAAAGAAAATTGCAAAGATTTGTTTTAATTTTGATCCAGTTTTTATCATCATCAACTGTTAACATTGTGTAATAATTTGACATTAGCGGATAATAAAAAATACTTCTTTTTCTCTTGAAATATCAATACATAATCCAATTCGGTTACGTTCATCTAGCAATAGTTTAATTTTACTTTACCCTATTGCTCATTTAGAACGGACGATAAAATTTACATTGATGAATTCTTGTTTTCCCCATAAACATGCGTATTTTCAGCTTCAACTATAACTATTCAATAGTGATATCAAAATTTTCAAAAATCAATTAAAATTAAAATTTATTTTGTTTATAATTGTGTACATCCTGCAGTATTTCGTTTTATAACAAACCCTACAGTATTTAACAAATACCAATGAAACAGACATTACTGATGTGTTTATTTTATGACGATTTGTAAATATTGATGATAATGCAATATGTCGTTGTATTTACTATTCGTTCATGGACACAAAAGTATACGGATAATTTATTGAAACAATCTTTTGAAACATAACTGAAAATTTTCATCATTTATTTAACATGCGCAATTAACTGATGTGTAAGAATACTAAATAAAGAAAGTAATTATCTAGATAGTTTGTTTTCGTTTTTATTGCACTGCTTCTAGACTTTGCCAATCAAGTTTAAGTGTCTTTCTAGATTTTAAAGATATGCATACAACTTCATCGACCATGATTGATGCTTATCCAACAGCATTTCTTCAATATGTACTAGGCAGTGGTAATCGTAAGGAATTTTTGTAAAAAATATTTAATATTTTCTTTTCTTTTTTGTATGTAGTTTCAGTTATTGCATTTTGAATTGCTGGCAACGTACCGTTAAACAACATTCTTATTGCTGATCACCTTTCGAAAAATCAATATAATGGTGATCAACTACGTCGTGTATTTCCTCTTTCACAAATTGACTACTCTATTGAACTAATGATCAATCGTGATATACGTGAATGCGTAGATTTATATGTTATTGATGGGGGTACTGATGTTGAAACAACATATTTTACTTATATTGTTCGCTCTCTTAGTAAGTTGACTTGTTTTTCTTTTCCCTATATATCATTCACTCTTTATTGTTTCCCATATATATATATAGATCTTCAAGGTATCTCGGAGAAGGCAATAAAAACTCCTCAAAATGAAACAACAATAATAACGGAATCCGAAGCGAGAACAACATCAACAAAACTAGATAAAATTATTGCACACGATGATTTGATTTCGCAACAAATTGAGCCATTGCGTGAAAAGAATTCAGATGAACATACTAAATAGACTCGATTGGATTTTTCTGGGTTTTTTGACTTTCATAGTTTTAGCTAGAAAAAAAAAGATTAAAAATTCAACAGGACTGATAATGACCTGTTACATTTTTACATGAGTATTCTGTTTTTTGAGTTACTGTAGTCTCTAATGAAGATTTTCATTTTTAGAAACAAGATCAGACGCTAACAACACTTAAAAACGATGTAAAATTGTGAAGTATATTAATATTCATGTAATCAATCATGCTTTTTGTCTTTAGGTAGCTTTTCTTTTTCTTCTCGTTTCTTTTTTGTAATGTGTAGCATAAGTGCCATAAACTAGTTCATCATTATTCATTGAATAATCAGAGATTCCTACACACAATACCAGTTCTAGTATGCAATGTAATATTTTATAAAAATATATCTTGCATTCGAATGTATAAAGAATACTTAATATTTCTTTTCTCTGCATGAAATACTATCAAATGCTGATAAAGTCAATTAGAATGGAAACAAATTAGCTATGATTTAAAATAAAATTATGATTGATATTTTTTTTCTTCACGTTTTCTAGGGGTGCTACTCTCAATGAGGAATTGATATTTTGATCAGTCTGAGCACATTTCTTTCCTTTTCTCGATGAGTACTTCTGTAGGCCATTCAGAAGTCTCATTTGCATGTTGCTCGTTCACACACATAAGATATGCACACGCAAGAAACATCGAAATAGTCTTTTCCATCAATCTCTCTTAAGAAGTTTTTTTCCTTTTCTCTTCGTATTCTTCTTGATTCAAAGGTACTGTCTCTTCTACGTAAAATAGAGGAGAAAATATAAAACAAGAACGCAGTGTATGTAGATTATTAGAATCGATAGGATCATCTACTTACGAGTTACTATCCATAAAAATAAAAAGAACGAACAAATCTCTAGTCCCTTTACATTTGCTAATAATCGTTGATCATGTATATATATATTTTTTTTCTCTTCATTCTCATGTCATTGTCTGAGTGTGTACGAGAGGATAATGCTACTCAGAGAATTGATCTCTGAGGAGACGTCCCTGCTGTTTCACTCTCTCACTCTGTTACTTTTTCCATATTCTATTAGTTCTCCTGTTGTTAATGCGAGTATTGTATTTTGTCAAGCAAGAAGAAAGTTAATCTCTAAGGTGAATAGAAAAAACTTTATCATTATAGAATATCTATTGGTTAATGTCATTTTACTTCTTCCAGATTTATTCTCTTACATTATATATGTATATAGCAGTTTTAATTATGGAATAAGAGGGGGGGGGGAGAAGCAAGATTTATGATTTATTTAATATTCGACAACTGTTAATGAGGCGTAGGCTTTGTTTTTTACTAACTTTTTACTACAAATTACTAATTTTGTATCAAGAATCTTGTGTTTGAAATAGTTTCTTATTTATATAGCATATGCCTGATTTTTATTTATCTAGTTCAGTTAGCAAACGTGCTGAAGAATTGTTCATTATTTATTTATGAAAGTAAAAAAACAAAATTGCTACAAGACAACTATTTGTTTAAATATGCGCACATGCACGTCGGGTAACTAGAAAAAAGTTAGTAAACTATCTTGAATAGAATTTCTGAAAGAAAATTGATTGCTATGATATATAATCATGATTGAAATAAATTGATGATGCTATGCAGTTAGTAGCTTAGACTATCGTTTTTAATATAATTCATTTGATTAAAGAATATAATCGCATCCTATCATCTTACCATTGTTTCATTGCCTAGTTTTTACAATCATTGAGATAGATTGTTGGATCAAAAACATTGTTTGCTATGCCTTAATTTATTGACATGGCATTTTGCCATAAACAATAATTTAGAGGTCGACAAAAGAGAGACGATGAAAATTACTGATTGTGTTATTTATAAAAAAAAGGGTTTATTAGGCAATTGTTAAAGTGAAATATTGTTACATAAAAACAGAAATTAAGTGTTCACTTATTCATCTAGAATAGACTATTTAGAAAACTATTTAACTACTTTATGCATTAATACAAGTATATAAATATTCAGGAAGAAATGTTACTATAGGCATCAACACCCTAGTATGATGATCTTTTTTTAAAGATTATATTGTAGTTTTTAGTTTTGTGCTATTAAAAACAAACCATGTAACAAAACTGGTTGTGACTTGTAGCATATAGACAATGGCATTGAAGGAAAAATATAGGCACGCAAAAAAGAGAAAAAAAAGCAACTTCCGTTTTGTGTTGTGTCCTAGACGTGTATTTGTGTCTGTATGCAAGTCCGTCAGTTAGTCTTCTTCCTTTTTTTCATCACCACGCCCCTCTGTGACGGCACAAGCGTCACAGATGTTATCTTAGTGCCTGTTTGTTTCTTTTTTTAACTTCCCTCTCTTTGTCTTGTGTTCGCTTTTGTGCCTAATATGGCTGATTCATTATTCTTATTCTTCTCTTTTTTGTTCAAGCTTCTTCATATATCTCTCCTCACACAGATATACCTATACTCATTCTTTCAATACCTTTCGCTCATCATTCGAGCGTATCTTCTCTGACTACTAGTTTTCTTGTCCATCAAAAATAATCATGTTTTTGATTAATTATATATTACCTTTCTTTCAACNTCTTGTGTTCGCTTTTGTGCCTAATATGGCTGATTCATTATTCTTATTCTTCTCTTTTTTGTTCAAGCTTCTTCATATATCTCTCCTCACACAGATATACCTATACTCATTCTTTCAATACCTTTCGCTCATCATTCGAGCGTATCTTCTCTGACTACTAGTTTTCTTGTCCATCAAAAATAATCATGTTTTTGATTAATTATATATTACCTTTCTTTCAACTTGATTGTTCCTTACAACCAATCTAACTCGACTGTCCCTTACAATCGCTCGAACTCGTGTCAGCTACTTGCTTGCGGAGTTCTTCTTATTCTCAACTATATCTGTTCATTCAATAAACGATTGTTTCTTCATTCAATATTCAATACTATTTAATTTCCATCGCTGTCATTCTGCCATAACCAATACTGTAGCATCTGGCATTTTTATTAGTTTTTCCTCTGATCCTTATCAAGGAGTTACAAGTGACGACCACACCAGGATTGATGTTGTGAGTTCAGTCTCCCATCAACCTGTCAACTATTATTCTGCATAACTGCTTACTTTGAACCTTGAATCAGCATCGATTTCTTCACTATCACAAGTATTTTCTCCGTCATCAATGGAGCGCTGTTCTTTTGAGGAAATGAATGAACTAATTCGATCATCTTCTCATTCAGTTACACCAGCAGTTATTGATTGTTCAAAAACTGATCATGCTATTCGAAACACAATGAATAAATGTCATGAAAGCACACTCGATAATATTCGAGATCAATTTCACATATTTTCCGATCGTCTTGCACATGTTGAACAATCGAAATTTACACGAACATTCATCAACAACGACTCCAGACCTGCTCCAAGTCGATCAGTTCAGATCGAAAATTCGACAGCTATGTGGTCTGAAAATTTACAAGCACAAGAAGAAATTAGTCGTCTGAAATTAGAACTTGCTATAGTACGTTCGCAAATTAATAATAATCAATCAACATCACATTCAATTCAACCATTACCATTAATGTCAACACAGACATTGAATTATTACTCATTAATTCCACCAACACACGTTTTAACCAATCAATTACCACACTCTCATAGACGATCATCAACTTCTAAACCAATTCAAAATTTGGTAAGTGATGATCATATTAATAGCTCACAGGTACGAAAACCTACCGAAATTATAACACCGAATGTTATCCGATCATCACGATTACTTATACTACCAACAATATTAGTTTCATCATTGCCATCTTCATCACAGGATATTTCTCCTCAATTTTCTACTACAAGTCAATCGCAGCATCCAACTTCAATTAATAATGCACAATTATTACAACAATATTCATCTATTAGTACTCAAAATGATAGTACTAATACATCATTCGATCAAACTACATCGTCAACAGTACATCAACAAAAATGTACAATCAATACCACAACCTGTAGCACATACATTTTTACAAATCGTTCAAACACAATCTACAAATACAATTGATAAATTCCATAACGAACCAATAGATCGTTATCATTTTCCATCAATAATTCACATTGCACATAATAACTCAAGCAGTGATATCGCAAAACAACAAGGATCATTTCATACAAATGCATATCAAACACAAAAAAGAACTCACAAAATTTAGGCAATTTTCGAACCTAATTTACTTATCCAACATAACATCAACGATAATCGGAAATTTCAATTTACCATATCAACCATTACAACAAAGAAAGCCAGCCTCATCAAATCAAGATCAAGATCAACCAAAGCATTTTAAAATAAATGACTATCAACAACAACAAAATCCCAAAATTGATGAAAATCAAGAACAAAAACAGTATTTTCAAATACACAAGAATCAACAGCAATTAAATAAAAAAACTCGGTCAAAAACAAACATCAATACATCGATTAATACCATGTACAAATCGAATTAATTATCGAAAAATAAAAAAAACTGATGTATTCTTTTTTTCAGTTTCACATTCATCTCCGTGCTCTTAATTTAACTGTTTTTCAGCCCGGAGGTCTGTTTTATTTGGCACGGGACCCCTGTGACGGCATCAGCGTCACAGATGTTATCTTAGTGCCTGTTTGTTTCTTTTTTTAACTTCCCTCTCTTTTTCTTGTGTTCGCTTTTGTGCCTAATATGGCTGATTCATTATTCTTATTCTTCTCTTTTTTGTTCAAGCTTCTTCATATATCTCTCCTCACACAGATATACCTATACTCATTCTTTCAATACCTTTCGCTCATCATTCGAGCGTATCTTCTCTGACTACTAGTTTTCTTGTCCATCAAAAAGAATCATGTTTTTGATTAATTATATATTACCTTTCTTTCAACTTGATTGTTCCTTACAACCAATCTAACTCGACTGTTGCTTACAATCCCTCGAACTCGTGTCCGCTACTTGCTTGTGGAGCTCTTATTCTCAACTATTTCTGTTCATTGAATAGACTATTGGATCTTCATTCAATATTCAATACTATTTAATTTCCATTGTGGTCATTCTGCCATAACTAATACTATGGCACCTGGCATTTTTGCTAGTTTCGTCTCTGATGCTTACCAAGGCGTTACACCCCTCCCCTTTTCAGCTCCTTGTTTCTTTCTTTATTACCATAAAAGCTTATTATTGTGTGTTTATGACAAATGTTTATGAACGTGTGCCATCCATATATATATTTATATATGTGTGTGTGTGTCTGTGTATGTTTGAGAATACAGGCTTGATTCTGTCACGAGTGCTTTCGAAATCGACACTTAATAGAAAACAACTCTGTGTTCATTGTTGGCTACGATTCCTCACTAAGTTCTTAACTTGAAAAGCAGCACACGTAGAGACACGTTCCTCTCACCATCATATAGAACAAAGGAAATAAATCAAATGACTGTTGACAACGATCGATGATCTTTTTTTTTACTGAACCAATTCAATCTTGTCATTCATAGATAGATTAATTTCTTATATTTTTCTATACATCGAAAATATATTTTGATACAATTAACAATGTTTTTCATATCTAAAAGTCGCAACACTGCATCAGTTAAAGACAGAACAAATGTGTCGTTTATTAAAAGCAGACCTTAGTTGGAGTTTTTTGATAGCTACATTACGTTTAGCATTTTCTTCTGTTAAGAAAAAAACGTTTTCCAGCGTAAAATACCAATAAGTAATTTTTAGTTTCATAGAAGAAAAACAATAGGTCGATATTTCACTTAATTTTAATGAAATTTTTATAGCTTGACAATTGTTGTTAGAAAAACATTGTGTTTGTCGGGTTTTTTTTCATGAGTGAAATTGAATTGATGAATATTATGCTTCGCAAATTGTTGATCCCCATACATGAAAGCATCTCTTCTTGATTTTTAATCTAATGTGAAAAGTTGGTCGTATGAAGTTTAAGAGTGAGCTTCTTCGTTCGAAAAGACACGTATTGGTCATGAAGTTTATTACTCTGATTTCTACAAACCTCTTCAACCAACAGCTACTTTGGTGTTAGAAGATCTCCTATTCTTTTCAACTGACGATTACTTTAATTGACTTTGTCTTTTCTTCTTCTTTTTTTTCTTTTTTTCCCTCAAAATTCTACGTCACGTACACTCGCTCTTTTCTGTCTTTGTTCTGTCTCTCGTTGATAGATGTCTTATTACAGGCATTCTCCGAGTATATATTTTCTATATAGCTCTCTTTGTTTATAACAATATAACAATTTTGAAGTTACGAACCATACTATCACTATTGTTTTTATGACGATTAGTCAGTGATGATGCAGTATTAAAGAAACGATGTCATGTTGCGTGTGTATTTTTATGCATGCATGTGCGTGCTTAGGAAATGCGAACTTGCGCACCGCCTATCAACATCAGCTTGCTAAGCTGCACAGGATATAGACTAAGGGAACAAAGGGAGAGAAAGAGAGAAGAAGAGAGTAAAGAAAAAAAAGGAATGCCTATAGTCAATATAATTAGAATGAACTGAGTGAAAATACTGAGCAGAAAAAGAAGCCGATAGCGAGAAGAAATAAAGCATTTCTTTTCTTTTTTCTTAGATAAACTTGAAATATATAGAGAACCAGGTTTATAATCATATAAAGAAAAAGACATAGATCACTTTCTTTCTTCTTACCGAAAAATAATATAGTTCAACTTTGATCTACTCATTCTTACTGCGTTAGACTATGCTATTAGTCCTGTAGTACTATGATATAAATGAGACGAGTATATAACTTTCTGGTGTTTTTTTTTTTCTTTTTCATCAACAGCTCGTTTTCTTTATTAATTATAGGTATCAGACTGATAGTTGTCAGTAAGAAAACGTAGTTACTAGATGCTAATGACGTTTCTTACATATCTGTATCTATATCTATATATATGTGTGTATGTAAAAACGAAGGTTTCCAACGAAACAAAATTTTTGACAGATTATATTATATCCTTTTTTTTTACATATTCTCCTTTCAAATGAAGATATAGAAAACATATAAAGCAATTATTTATCAATGGGAACAGCAACGTATTATTATCAAACCTTAGATCCATCATTAGTATCACAAATATCCAATGGAACTTCTATGAATTATGCTAGTCAAATTAATTCATATAATAACGATCAACCAATACATTTATTTGTATTGATTGCTTTATGGATTGTTTTATTAGTAACAATTATATTTGGTACAACAGGAAATGTTCTCGTACTTTATGTCTATATTAACCGTAAAGATAATAAAACATGTACATTTTTTATAAAAATGTTAGCTGTTGTTGATTTAATTATATGTTTGATTTTGGCACCTTTAGAATTATATCAAATAACAACAGGTATGAAGTTACTCTTGTAAAAAAAGAAAAAGAAAAAATTTTGAATTTGATTCATCAAGGTTTTGATTAACGAAAACAGGAAAATGTATTTTCTACTTAAAAGCTTCATATTGTTTTCATCCTCATTATTCCTTTTTATTTATATACAAAAAGAAACAAATATCAATCTGAAACCAAATAATACTTATCAGAAATTCTTTGCAAACTCTCATGAAAAGTAAAATAGAAATGTGATAAGTTTCTTTTTTTCCTAAGTCTGCGATAAAGGCAAAACATAAGACAAATGAATCCTCTTAGTGTAAGAATGACTGACGCATATTAATATAACTCTCTGTTTTAAAATAGGTATTCGAAATGAATTTTTGTGTAAATTTTATGGTTTTCTATCAACGCACGTACTCTATTCAACGCTTCTAATAACAACAATAGCATTCGATCGATATTTCTGTATATGTTGGCCATTATATAAAATTATTACTATACATCGAGCACGTGCTATAGTTATTGTTTGTGGTCTATTCTCATCATTATTAGGTACTATTTCTTAAGAGTTTCTTCTACTAAAAACAAGACTTTATATTATGAACTTCTTTGGTTTCTTTTTAGCTATTATACCAATGACAGAATATTCAACATTAGAGCATTTGTTGCAAGTACACAATAATCACTCTGAACGTTTTTCTATAAAATATTCTGATGAAAATAATTTATTAACGTATAACCATGTTGAACATATTAAAAAAATCGATTCTTCAGTACCGTTTATAGTAGGCAATATGACAGACGTTATTTGTAGCCCAAAATCTAATTTACGTAAGTTAAGCAATTTTTTTTTCTTTTACTAACTCCGGTTGAACGCTTCAAGCATAAAAGACATATTACTCTTAAAAACTGAATAGCAAAAAACTTCTAGGCTAAATGCGTTTTTTTCGAATACGTTTTTCGCATCACTCTAATAAATTAGAATTTTACCGATTTGTTAATTTCGTTTTTTGTTGTTGTTGTGTTCTTGAAAATTGATAAACAACTTTTGTTTTCTTTCAAAGATCTTGCATCATCAACATTTATCGATAGTTATCGAATGTTTCATAGCACATTATTTGCAATTTGTCTTTTACTGGTACTTGTTCTTTATGCATTTATCTATAATGCTGTTTATCAACGTCGTATCACGCGTACAAGAAAATTATCCGCTTATCGTCGTATAATTCGTTCTTATCTAATGCATAATGAAGTTGAATCTACAGGTAGAGGTACAAGATCAGCGAAAAACTTTCGCCATCATCATCACCATAATTTTCCTGATGAACATTCACCACCATCAACATTAACGCTTATTTGTTGTTATTGTTGTAAAACGAGTAATGAATATATGCATGAATTACAACGTCCATCAGAAGCAGCTCTACATGAACCATTAAATCAACGAGGACGACGCCAATTACATCTTCACCATATGCAAGATGAACCATCATCAGCATTAACCAATCAGCATCATCATAGGCCACAAATTGTTTTAGAAGTAAACGGCGCACGTGGTAAACGTTATTCAGCTATATCGATGACATCAATGACTTATTTAACAAGTGGAATATGGGACGAAACAACATCAACAAATTTAATACGTTCAAGAATTAATTCAATAGCTGCAACAACTTATTGTGGAACTGAACATTCATCAAATAGTCGACCGTCAACATCAACTGAAGATTCATTTGACCAAACAACAAAACTATTATCGCCTAACAATACATTTCAATTACGTTCCATGACACCACCAAGTGCAACACATTTAACTGTACCTGGATTACAAACACCGCCGCCAACAACACCAACATTAGCACCAACATCAGATGAATTTATTACTAAAGATAATCAATTAAAAGAAAACGAACTACCAAGAAGTGTATCACAATGTGCAAATTTACGTCATTCATCCATTGCACGTAAATCAAGTAATACATTATCGATTCGACAACAACAAAGACCATCAGATACATCGGTTCATCAAAGAAAAGTATCATTTCGTACGTATCTTATGAAACAATTCAATGTCATTCGAGTTTTTCCTATTGATTTATTTCCCTATAGCTTCTAGAAAGAATAAAGAAGATACACAATTCAATTACATGTAAACATTATTCTATTTTTCAGGTTTCTTGAAGTTCACATAGTGTCTGTTGCTGTTCAGTCGGATATGAAAAAAATCTAATTACACTCACACTTTCCCTTTTACATGTTTCCTTGATAGACAAAGTCAAGTGCATAAACGAGACCTGGCATATACCCTATAGAATACTTCTTATCCGGAGTACCCATCAAAAGCTGATGATTGACTCAGTGAGATTCTTCTTTTTTTTTAAGAATTACAGACACCAGTAAGTAATAGAGAAACACTTTCTTTTTTCTTTTTACTTAATATTGATAGTGACGTCTGGTGGACTAGCTGATCAGTGTATTAGTGAAGATTCATCCAATACTTATCAAAGATCTAGTTTAACTCCACATAATTTATCACTATTAGTTAATCAATCCCAACAACAACAACAACAACAACAAAATCAATTAACTGTTCATATAAATAATAATCGTTCATTATCAACCGTATCATCTATTGATCATAGAAATTCTTCAATACGAAATTTTTCTATATCATCAGCACGTCGTCCATCAACATTTGATGGTGAAACGCAACGTGTACTTGAACGACAACAAACACAAGAACGTTTAGCAAATATTCGAACAACATTTACATTATTTATAGTCACAGCTGTATTTATTCTTATGTATTTACCATCCTTAATTCATACATTATTTAAGATTGAGCCACACAATTTTCGTGAAATTCTTTTTATACTTTACTACATTAACAGTGCGGTACGTATACATTTAACAGAGATATATAATAATAAGAAATAGAACATAACTTTTCTTTTTATTTTTCGTTCCCTATATTCTAGTGCAATCCACTCATATATTCATTTTTTAATGTAAATTTTCGTAACGATATTCGTCGTATTTATGAATGCCAAAAGCGCGAATACTTTGCTCGTCAATATTAAAACGAAAAGAAACTTTTATTTTATTTTTATTTATTGTTATGTATTTTCTATAGAAAAAAAATTACATGAAAATGTGAATGAAACAAAAAAGAAAAGAAACGAATTATAATGATACGGTGAAATATTCATACATGTATTGTCAAAGGAATGCATGATGGACATTTTTATTTATTTATTTATTTAACTTTCTTCTTTTTTTTTGTTCAACCTTGAAATAAAAGGAAAAGATATGAAATAATGTTTAAATCTTGCACATAACAGTCATTATGATGATGTTGATACTCTTGAATAAAATGAAAACAAGTATAATTACTTGTGACGGCTTTTCGGCGAGTATCATGAGAAAAGCTGCATTGAGTAAAGAAACTCAATATGATGAAGAACAGAAATATTCTGTTGTCATTTAGAATAATAATTATTGAAATGAACATGAATTATAATTTGAAAGAAGAATGAGAAATTAGAAAGAAACAAGACAAATTTTAGGATGCATTCATCATATGACTAGATGTAATGAGTATGTTCTTCCCATTTGCTGTTTGACGTAAAACTGAAAAATAAATTTGCTTTTTATCTGATCGCAACTGGTGAGCGATTTGTATAGAGTGATGCTGGACCAAAACTATCGAAACCATTTTGAGCACCTTTATATGTTGGTAATGTTTCCAGAAATGAACGGACTTGTCTTTGTATAGGTGTTAATTCTGTTAAAGTAGATTTTAAGGATTCATCATTTAACATTGTTAAGTGCTCATGAACATCATCTTTTGATTTATTATTATTATTATTATTATTATTATTGGATTGTGGAAGATTTGTCACCCATTGTTGATTTTTAGGTTCTCGTTTGTGTCGTGTCGATATAGTTGCTTTAACTATGGGAGGTAAACGTTGACTTTTTGTGCAAAATCTTCGACGTCGTAATGAAATAAATGATGATGTATCATCAGAAAATTCATCTACGATTGGATCAAAATTTGCTTGATTTTGACTAATAGTACTAGAACCACCAATTGATAAACGACGTTTTAAATTAGGATTATTATGATTGTAGTTAGCAATATTATTATTATTACTGTTGGCGGTGGCGGTGATGATGGTAGTGTT
The DNA here is from genome assembly GCA_905331475.1 of Rotaria socialis. NCBI lineage: Eukaryota > Metazoa > Rotifera > Eurotatoria > Philodinida > Philodinidae > Rotaria > Rotaria socialis. The sequence goes on from CAJNYU010002792.1 coordinate 93,613, forward strand.
GGCGGTGTTGGTGTTGGTGTTACCGTTGATGTTAATCTGATCATTAATACGCATTTTATGATAATCAATAGATTCAGTTTGTTCATTATAAATATTATCAAATGGCATGCATATTTTCGTTCGATTATTATTCAATATTTGATTATTAGCCCGACGTATTGAATTTTCAAGTTTTTGATGAGACATTAAATTTTGTGAATGCGTACGTTCAATATATGATAACTCACGTGCTAATAAAAGATTAAAATGTTTGACACGGTGTTGAGCAGCAGAGTTTAGTAACATAATTACGTTTATAGGATTAATCTTTCGATTTAAATCTTAAATTCAGTTCGACGAAGAGAACAGAAAATGTATGAAAATGAAGTGAAGTATCGATGAATGTGGTTGCATGTGCTTTTGCAAATATAAACAAATGCTCGTGAGTATGCATAAGAGGCAAACAAAAGCAGATGAAAAGATATATTCTCAGCTCAATTTTAACATCGTCACCAATGCTACCATACTTGCTACACTCAATAAACATACAGGCAAACATTGAAATGAATCAAGGTTCACAGACACTTGAATATTTTCTCTCGTTAGTGAACAATTCAATATCTTGAAGATTTAATAAAAATGAAATAAAATATAAGATAGACTAAACTAAATCATTAATTCGTTTTGAAAAAAAAGGTGGAAAATTTTCTGGCACTTATTGCTACCAATCTGTTCCGTTAGGATTAATTAATTTTCTATGGTTAGCTTTGAAAAATTTTCCTATAGAGATTTCGATTTGTTTGCTTTTTTCATTTTATGTTTTAAAACAAGACTTTTCAATTAAATCTATGAGTAGTTTTAACAATGTTAAAACTTTGAACTAGCGTCTTTTGTTCTGCATGATTCATTTGAATTTCACCAGTAAAGGTTAGATTGTTATAACATTCGATGGAGAAAAATTCAAAAGTAAATAATTGTTATTTTACAATAGGTGAATACGTGCATATCTACGGATTTAAATATTCATTTTTCATCTTTCAACGGTATGATTAATTGAAAAGTAGTCACGCCGCGTTTCTATTTCTTACGAGGTCAATGTAAAATGTAGTGAGTACAACATGTTCTTATCACTTGCTTTAATATTCATAAAAAAATGTGAATACATTTATCTAGGATATATTACTTTTCACAGATGTAATCAAAAGTCTATAGTTTAAGACTTGCAGGATGCTTTTATGACCTGTTAGTAGAATCAGAAAATTTTCTTTTGAAGCTTTTCATCTTCGTTTTTTTAGAGTATTCAACCAGGAAATCTATGTCGTTTAACATGAACACTAATTTCCTAATTCTTTTCCTTTTTTTCACGATCAAGTACGTGTATTTGATTATCTTTTTTGTTTGTTTAGTCTAATATATCAATTATATTAATGGTGTAGATCTTTCATGTTCTTTAGATTGCTTCCAAACGATTAATTTTACATCACATGTGATTAATGTATTTTTTTTATCGATGATTGTAATCTCCTTTTCGACATTACAGTAGTATTACGAATGTACTATATGATTGACGTATTTAAAGTTGTTAGCGCAATCCCTTTGGGATTAAAATGTGAAACACGACGTAACTGTTTATTCTTATCAGAAAACGTATTGTGTTATCTATTTGTGAACTCTTTCTTTCATTATACTTTAATACAGCACCTACAAATGGAAAACGAAAACAGCTCTTAGATTTTATCTGTATTGTAGCGCTATCCGGTGCTTGCTTTTACCGTGACAAGGTTCATGATAGTCTATAAGCAAGTTCAGAGGTGTCTATCGAGGTGCATAATAGTCATCGCTCCACCTTTCTATCCTCCCTGCATTTCTAATACTGCTTGTGATGGATCTAAAGCCTGCCTCTCAGGGTCTGTGACGGGGAAATCACCTGTCTGTAATGGTCTGCCAGGGGAGGGGGGAGGGGGGAGGGGGTGGCAGGTGCAAATTTCTACCCTAAACACTTCAACACTCCTTTCAGGTCCTGTTTCAGAAAACATTTACAATAATGAATAAAGGATTGATATTAAAACCATATGAATTCATATTCGTAACGTTTCTTTTTTAAATATTTTCTCGTTGTAGTAAAGATGTTAAAAAATACTGCAGTTCCAACTATCATTAATTAAAGTAATCTATTTTGCCACGTTTTACGTAAATAAAATTTTTCTTATTGGCACATGAATATATATTTTTCGGTGAGAATAACAATTAGGGATTGGAATACCTGTGTTGTTAGGTTAATCGTACTAAATATTTGTTTCAAATAGAAGTTTTCACTACCGAACGAATCAATTTAAAAAAAAACAAGGAGATTCTTGGTGTAGAAATACTGAAATATTCGAATTTGAATTTATTGCTAATAGTATTCTATAATCAAACCGGATATAAAGTATAATCTCACAGCTAGAATTTAATGAACAAATCATGAAATCTCAAAGTTTGAAAATATTTTTACTTGTTCCAATAAGTTTTTGAGCTTTACAGTGAAAATTGATTTTCGTATGATTAAATTTTTATTAAAATTAAGAAAAAACGCTCATAGAAATACTAAGCGGGAACTAATTCACTAGAAGAATTCATTTTTCATAAAAAATTCATCGACGGACAAATTTTGAATTATGAAGAAGTAATTGGGCACATAGTGAGAAAAATTAATCTTAAAAACTATGAACAAGTAATGTTATTATAGAAAAAATATTCACTTATATATCTATTGTTATGTTACTTGGCATCAACGATGCATGATGTTGAGCTTCATCATAAGAAATAAGCAAAACGTATATTTAGCTGTACTAATCAGTTTTTAAAAGCAGAAAGACTGCAAACGAACTCACAACCAATGGTTTCTTCTTTTTTTGTAACATAATATAGGATTTCTTCTCGTGTTTTTGTTTATAGAAGAAACTAAATAATTATTATACTATGTTATAAAAACAAGTAACGCTCGTCCGTGAGACTCGCTTGACCGTCGACTGAATATAGGCTTTTCGGCGTTGCACGTCACTTTAGAGTTCTCAGAGAAAATATTGGCCGACATTTGAGAAAGGCTAGATTTGGGTCTCAGAGTTGCAACCGGTAGAACTTTTTCTAGGCCGCTACCGGTACCCACACCCAATGATTCCTGAACCAGTATGCCGTGAATTTCCGGCGAAAGCCTGCAAGAAACTCGCTGTTTTCGACCGGAACCCACCGGGAATTTTCCGGAATTCGATGCAGGAATCCGGAAACCGTATCCGGCTACCAGTTATGACAGGTTCCTGTCGATTCCGGCCGGAACCGGATAAATCCGGTCACCGGATCCTTTCACCGGAATACTGCTTCCATGGAATCTCCGGAATACCCCAGAACCGGCCGTTTCCGGGACCGAAATGTTCGACCTGGGTACCGGGCTAAACCAGTTAGACCGGCATGAGCCATAGTTGTTTTTCCTGATCGTATATCAGTCATCATTGACTTTTTCCATCTAATATCAGTCATATCTTACTCTGAATCGCTACACAAATTATTTAAGACTTCTCTTTCATCACTAAGAAATCTTTCTGCGACATGATTATAGATACAAAAAGAAGAATATGGCAAAAAATTGATCCTATCTTCCAAGTTGGCCCTAATGATCGGAGAAAACCTGCCTGTTGATACTCTCTTGGTTCGACGAAAGAGATTTCGATGTCTAAAATGGCTTGTTAGCTTTTTAGTAATGTTGACTTTCGCTCTCGGCATGATCTGTGATCTACATAATGAAGTACCCTTGAAGATATCAGCAAAGACTCCCCGTTTCTACACATTGAGAAGTTAAACCAAAAGTGCTGTTTGTAAATTATTGGTTATACAGAGTTCCATATTAGAATCTGTCGGAAACATATGAGTTTTGATTCATTTCATTGAGACTGTCTAGGAATAAAGACTGAATGCTCCATTTTACTCCACTATCATTTAAATCTTCAAGAACAACGCAATTTTAGGGGTTTAATCTCAAATAACATGAAATAAATAGATTCATACTAGCATACTCTTGTCACATTTTGATATTATATTGGAAACCAGAGCTGGGCAAGTCAGAGATTTTCCAAGTCACAAAAATAATTTTCAAGTCAAGTCAAGTCTGACTTGACTTGCCCAGCTCTGTTGGAAACAGATATAAAGCTCTAGAGCAGAGCTTTGACGGAAGTACATCGTATACAAAATGCAGAATAAAAGTAAATATCTAATAAATTACAATGATAAAGCGTGATTGCGTCTTTATTTTACTATGGAACATGATAGAGCAGTGATTTCATAACATATTGAAGATCTATTTTTGTTAAATACTCATTCAATATAACAATCTATCTCATAATTTCTCTGAGAAATCGCTACTAATCTCATAAAAACTAGCTTGATATGCAAAAATAAACGCTTTTATCATCTATTTTTGCAAAAAAATAAGGAAAGAAAGCAAAAATAATTTAAAAAAATCTACACCGGACCGGTCTGAAAAACGTCGCTTGTACCGGTCGGTATGCCTGACGGTAAGGAATCCTAGACCGAACCGGGCCGGGCCGGCCGTTTACAATTACCGGTTGCAACTCTGCGCAGTTTCACTGAGAGCAATATGAATGCTCACTATATGACAGTCGATTTTGAAGACCCTAATTTCTCAGTAAAACATCGATCGTTTTCGCCGAGATTTTCTCTGCATCCATAACTCACACAGTTCCACTTTTGAAAAACCAATTTCAGCTTCAACCGTTGAATCATGACTGCTCTATGGATTTCACTATTGGGCGGAAATCGATTTTTGACCAACTTTCGTGATTGATACCTGCTGATTGGAAAATGGTTTGAGCCTAAAATTTTGTATATAAGCACATCTTAATACTATCCAACTACCCTATAAATTTCAGCTCTCTCGAACAAAGTTTTCGTTCAGTGGAATTGATAGTAAAATCAATTTTTCGTCGACACGTCGATTTTCTTTCAAGAAAAAATCTGAATTTATTACCCACCTATCTTGCGTGAAAGGTCACACTTTGTTCTACATCCTAGCATTAAACAAGATTTGGGACAACAGTGAGTCATTATGAAATTAATCAATCTCTTTGTAAAATAAATGTGTAAACCTCGGATTTAAATCCGACGGTTATATGTACTTCAAAAAGCAAGAATAATTGACGAGAGATTGATTTTTATCAAACTGTCTAAAAGAATCGACCAGAAGTGTCAGTATACATGAGTTTTTCATAGTTTTCAGAAAGTGCAATCTTGAGGAAACCTTAAATGCACCATTTTCACCTCTATGATATATCATTATTTAGAGCTCTTGACTGGTTCTATCTATTCAAAAAAAAAACGTTAGTTCTATGGGAAATAAACACATTTTATACAGACAAAGTGTCAGTATACGTGAGTTTTTCATAGTTTTTGGGTACTGAGGTATTGAGGAAATTTCAAACGCAGCATATTTACCCCTACAAGTTAGCATGATTTTGTGTCCCATGCAATTCTCTATCAAATGGTATATAATAATTGAGTTTTCATTGTGACTATGACAATATTTTGATTTGCGAAAATTGGAATAGGTCAATATTTGGATAGAAAACTATAGAAAATAATGATATTGCTGGCTGTAACTCAGTAAATTCTTAAGTACTTTTTGGTGCTCTTATATAATAGAACTGGAGGAACTATTGGTTCCCATATATTAAAGGACTTGTGGACCTATGAGTATTTCATAAAATAGACCTAAAAGACTTGTGAGTCCCGCATAGCGAATTAAAGGAATCATAGATATCGAGTATGGGATGTCCCTAACCAACCCTGAAGATGATATGTATAGCTGGTCACGATGATTAAATCATAGAGCCTAACTATTTCGAAAGGTTAAGTTCGTGCAAAAGAACTGTTGAAATAGCTCAGTTTATGATAGTGAAAGTTTTAAACAACTCATCGGTTCTGAACTAGAGCTGAACTTGTCTAGACAGGTGAGTCGTCATAGCATGTGTAGACATCAAAATAATCCTAGCAAGTCCTTTCTATTAAAACTTGATTTCCACTGCTTGGTGCTCAACCAATAGGATTTTGAGGCAAATATGGCTCATATTTGAACTATTCGCCTTGAATCACCCTGACTGAGAAAGTCGTTTACCCTAAAACTTGATTTCTATTGGTTAGTGCTCAACCAATAGGATTTTGAGGCGATTGGAGCTTAGATCAGAGTTCTCCGCCGCGCAAAATCTCGGTTAAGATAATCTACATACACTTTGACGTACATACACTTGTTTTCCATTGCAATAGAAAGACATTGAGCCTCTAAGATGAAAAAGAGGGCGCTCGAAGCAAGAATATGTACATACGTACATGTGTATACATACATTTATATTCGACGATAAAATGCTTGTATGAAAAACAGGTTTCTCTCTTTCGACATTAATATGATATGAATAAAATTATTTAAAAATAGATTTACTATCAAGAATAAAAAACATCTTTCTTATTTTATGGCGAACATTTTCATAAGAATATATCATTAATTAAATAGGGACAGACTGAATAAGTTTCAGTTGAAAAATGCATCTTTTTTATTATGTTTGTTCTATTGTATTCTTAATTCTCATCAAAATCATCTTTCAATCTTGAAACATTATTCTGATTTAGAAAAGTGAATATTAAAACACGAAAATGATTAAAAATTGATTAATCTGAGAAGGATAAACATAACGAAACGCTCTATTGTTTGCAAAAGAAAAATTCATCGAAGTGGCAAGGAATCTTTTCGTCCGAAGAAAAATCTCTTTTTCTTTCTCTTATTTATTTGCAAGGCCACAACTTAAATGTAAAAATAAAGGCGTACTAATACAACCCTGTTTTTGTATGATCTGAAATCCATAGAATTCTTTGATTAAAGTAAACATTTGCTCACTGCCAAAATGAAGTTTTGTGAGCAGCCAGCGTTTTCTTTTTTTTTATTACGTTGTAAAATAGTTGCTTTTCCTTTAGAATCACTGTCTAAAAAATTGCATATTTTTTATCATCATAAGGTTCGTATGTTTTATGTTTCTCGTTCCGGCTAAACTGTTTAGCATATCTGTGACACGAAACTTGAGCAAAATGCTATTCATCGGCGATTTTTTTGATACAGCTCGTTAGACCTAGTGAGTTGGGTGTGGGTGTCAGTCTTGCTCTTTTCCACACCCACACCCGCACCCTCATCCTTGTGAATTTTGAGAGGATACCCGTGATGCCCACGAAAACTCATTTATGTAAATCTTGAGAAGGGATGCATATTTTGCAACGAAATTCGAAACTTATCGATGAAATTTGATTGAGAGCATGATTGCATGCCAACAGCAAGAGTATCAACATTGCCAGACAAATGCTAAAAGCATGACTGTGATTAGTGGCGCCTTGCTGTTGAAAAATCGAATTTAAAAATTTTCTTCATAGACGTTCATCTTGATGATTCAAGAGTAACCACGATACGTTTCAACTTGATTCCATGTTCTATAACTGAAATCCAGCTGCTACAAAAATGCTAGATTCGCCAGCGTTACCTACACAAGATGTTCATCGTTCGATTGAACTTTACTGTTGGATATCAACGTAGAATGAGTAGGAAAACACATTTGATAGCTAAGCCAAAACAAAATATTCAAGTTTAAGCATAAAAAAGTCACATTTACTAGATAAAATATTTTTACTATGTATTTTACAAGGACTGTTGTTATCAGGAACATTTTTTAGCTGCTTGTTGTTATTAAGTACAGTGCTAGCAGGGGATGGCGTAGTGGTTCTATGGATCTGATTCTTAGTCAGATAGGAGATGATTCGATTCCTTTCCCCGGCTCGGTGTCTTCGGAGTCAAGATATACGGTATCGGAAGAATAAACAAAGGAAGAACAGCAATGCACGCCAATCGCGTCATCGCTGCCTCGATTTCGATTTTCATTCTATTCGTTTTCTCTTCTTTGTCATTCTTTCTCTGTTTGTTATCGTAGTCCTATCTGTTGACTTGTTTCGTAAGCATCCGCAAAAATTGTGGAAAAATCACAAAAAATGTATGGATGTCACGAATAAAATTCAGCATAATTAAAAAAAAAGTACAGTGCCCCTAATAAAAACAAAAATTTTATTTTTAAAAATTAAATAATTTCTTAATATAATAGGTAAGAATCTGAACCTTTGGATAAAACTACTTCGAAAGGTGATGAACATTTTTTCTCATTGAAGTCTTCCGAAATTTTCAACTTTTCATAATGAAAAGGTTGATTTGCAAACATTTTCCTTCCTCCCGTGTATTTTATATGGAGTGTTGTTATTAAGGACATACTTTTGCTGGCTGTTGTAATTAGAAACAGCTCATTTAATACCCAGGTCACTCAAACCGACCTACTGATCCTGCCGGAACCCATCGGAGCCGACACCGTATCGCTCCAGAAACCCTTATGATACCCATGCAAATCTGCCAGGATCCGACAGGGTTTTCGCGGGAATCCTTGCCCCCGGAACCCAGTCCGTATTTTACCGGAAAAGGAACCGACAACTTCCGGTCAGAAACGATCAAAGAAAACTCGGATTTGATCGGACCCTATTGCCGGATAAGCCCGGAAAAGCTGAGGTTCCGACCTGATTCCGCCGGATTCGGACGGCGGCCCTATGGGTCAGACAAAGTCAACTTACACCCTTCCAGCTGTACATTCAAACGTTGTCAATATCTATAACTATCACCCTAGACCGTCCGAACGGTAAAGAAAGCCCAATATTCCGTATAATTATTGACCAGCACCATCGCAACCGTACTTTCAGTTCAGATAATGCCTCTAACTATTTCCCTATGAGCACCCAAAATAAATGCAACTTTAGTACCTAACTCGATGAGATAAGAATTATTGGTCTTACTTACCTGCCTTGATTTTGAATTATTTCGGTTCGTATTTCAGGTCGCCAGTCAGTCATTGCTCTTTAGAAAACGCGTTAAAACCAGTTAAAATTTCGTTAAAATGCGTAAAAACCTTTAGATTTTTTGACACTATTACGCGTATATAGCTCAATTTTGACGCGTTTTATTACGTTAAAAAAATACAACACTCATTAACGCGAAAATTGTCGTTAAAAGAACGTATTTTTACGCATCGTTTTTTTAACGAGTATTATTTTGTTCAGCTATTAATCATCAATTTAATGTTTTTAGTGTGATTTAACGCGTTAAAATTGGTTTATATACTAAGATTAGTTAAAACCCAGAGCCTCATATTCGATAAATTAAATTCAGACGAATCCGCATCACCTTTTAATATTTAGTTCAAAATCTAATTCTAAATCATAGGTATCCCATATCACACATTTCTTATCAATACCGTCGGTATACCGCGGCAGTCCTAAAAATTGGTCGTATACCGACGGTGTAGTGCCGGTAGCGGCCAAATATTCCAGTTCCATTCGTAAATAATTATAGAAAGTATTTCCTGCTCAAATTTGGACTCCTTTTTTTAAAGGAGTTCACAATTATGCAGAAAAATAATTTTACAATTTATTTGAATAATAATGATTTTTGCAGCACCATCTATAATGAAAACTTTATCTCAGTAATGGAACCGAATTGGGCTCTGTGACTGGTGCAGGTGGCTCAGGCGCCTCAGCAATATCGGGAAGCTCTGATTTTGTCGAAATTCTGCTGATTTTAACAGACTTAAAAAATACTCAGCCTTTTTGATGCACTAAAACATGATGCACTATATTCCGGAAAAAACCGTCGATCTACCGGCGATTTTTTTCGGTTTGAATCACATGATGTATAATTTTTTATCCGATAATTGCTCTTTTTACTTCTGTTTAGTCCAAAATCGAATTCGAAATTGTGGGTAAGCATAATTTTTCATGAAGTAATTATAGTTTTTATTCAGTTCAACATCAAACTGAAAGCAACGTAAGCATCAATATTTTTATAATATTTATTTCTCTTTTTCTTCTTAGCTTGATCGGGACAACATATTCAAAATAAATATACTTTATGTATATAAATATAAAGATACCTATATATCTGCATATTTTTTTTATTCAGTTCAAAATCAAATTAAAAGTAATGTAAGTATGAAAATTTTCATAATAATGGTTTTTGTGTACTCAAAAAAAAAGAGTACACTATAGAATCGGTCAATGTGTCCGGCCGTCCGGCCGTCCGTTTATTCGATAACTCTTCACAATTACATTCGATTGAGCTGAAATTTNAATTTTAACGAAAAATAAATCGTTAAAAGTGCACATTTTTATGATTTTTTTTCATTAAAGTTTATGAATGCGTTTTATTTCATTCAAAACATAAACGCGTTAAAACGCATTCATAAACTTTAATGAAAAAAAACTCATAAAAATGTGCGCTTTTAACGATTTATTTTTCGTTAAAATTTCGACGCGTTTTAACGCGTTATTTTTTCCTGTTTGTCTGACAGAGTACTTATACTTTTTTTGAATTTTCGACCGACCAACGAACTCCGATTTTTCCCCATGAAGACCTAAAAATAAATGCACTTTCGGTACCTAACTCGACGAGATAAGAACTATTAGTCTTACGTCCCTGCCTTGATTTTTTCAGCGTACCTTATTGAAATTCAGTAGCAAGAGTTCTAGGAATAATTTCAGTGGAACCATCAAAATTATTCGTATCTGTTCGACTCAGATAGAGTGATATTCGTCCGAATGGGCAATCGCTCCCGGCATCAATAATTAGCTGATCATGTCACTAATTCGGATTGATTTTTCATGAAAACACTTGCTTAATAGATTATAGTTTTCATTTCATAGCTACCATTACTTGTATGAGCTATGTACTAGCAGCCTGAAGGAACCACAAGATGTTCCTTTGGTATCCTGTAGTTACATGCAAACGGATTCGATCAGATCTTTGCTGTCGGATGCAGCGAAATTCAGTGAGCAGAACCGTTCTTTTCTGATATGATCCGATGTGTTCGAGTGGTATCGATTAAGCCGGATCTACCATGAAATCCAGCGTCCCGAGCATGGCGGATTCCGGTAAAGTCCTCTTACTAGATATTGCCGGATCACATCGTATACGGTCTGATCGTATCAAGTGACCTGATCGTTTCCGATTTGGTAAATCTGGTCGGTCTCTGCAGTATCCGGTAACCAGGTATTAAAGGAAAACAGGGAATATGACCGGAATCCGCCAGAAAATAACCGACTGGTTCCGATAATCATGTGGCATCGGATTTATAGCCCGTCCGACAAGAACCGACTGATCAAAAATGACTTGGGTAACAACAAACTCAATTTCTTAGATTCTACCGCTAATTACTGAGCCAATTTTCAAGATAGAAAGGTGATTTTTTCACCAATGAATAGAGAAAATATTTCTGTACTGAAAAATATAAAACGTCTATTTTTTTTGTATGAAAATTGTTTAGTTGTAACTTGAGACACATCTAAAATATCTGTTGTTATTAGGTACGCTGACTGCAGATAATGTTCCTGATTCTGTTCGAGTCATATACTGTTTACACGATATTATATAAAAAGACATGGTCTACTTTCGACTAAATGAAAACACATTAATGGGGCACCGCCAGAAAAGCCAATGTTTCGAAAAAATAGTCAAAATTGAGATTATTCGATAGAAATATTCCCCACGTCGATAAGCACACTATGCTTCATTATAAAACCAGTTTGTGAAGCTTTGGACGTAAAATCAAATTCTACAACTTCTTTTGCATTTTTCTCAAAATACCAGTTTAAGACAGTAAAATTGAAAAACTCAGCCTTGGATAAAGGTTTCTCTAAGACTTTTTGTTGTTTTAAAGGTCTTGATCAGAGCTAACTTTTCATCGGACAGAATTTCGATAAATAGTTCCATATTATCTGAATTCCTTGGAAAGAGGAATGTGCCACGATTTGCTTAGAATGAACTTGAAATTAAAGACAAACCAGAGCGTACTAATTTTACCTGATCTCACGAAATACTAAGCTCCCTTTACCGTTATACTGAATGAATATACTTTTGCTTTCTGCAGCATTTCCTTAAATTTTCAATGAAATTATGCATTGCTAGAGGTTTGAATGTCTATAAGTTCGTGTTTGCTCCTATATTTCAGATAAAACTATACAAGTTTATGGAAACTACTTAAATTCCAGTAAAAAATGGCTGCGCAAAACACCCCATCGAAGGAAGTTAGAATATGGATGAATCCCCTATATACATCTGTCGGGGAAAACATGGATTCTTTATGCACGCCTACTGAGGAACGTGGGGATACCTCAAACAGATCTGCCGAAGAAGAAAAGGATTTCTCGAGCACATCCGCCAAAGAAGAAGAGAATTTTCCTACGGAAACCGATCCATTGCTGATTAAATGCGCTCCAGCATCAAATGGTTCTGACATGCAGAAGAATTCTATGAATATGCAGGATATGGAATCATTAACGAGTTCTAAGCCGAAATGGCAAGTTATATCCGACGGAATTCGACATGCAGATATGATAGCAGGTCAACCATCAAAAATTCAACTGAATAACTGTAAGTTCTTGTTGAATACAATGATTATTCGCTGAAAATCAATATTAAATTTTCACGAACATCATCACTCAAATGCTGTGAGGAGGATTTTCTTTAAATCCGTATGACTGAATTCAATTGTTTAGTTGGTTGTATACATGGCCACGTGTTCATCGCTCTTCTATATATCATAATAGAGTCGTAAATCACCCTGTTGTATACGATCTCCTATCATGTATTGAATTCAACTGGTTGGAAATTTGAAAGGCACTTTCTCCCTTATGATGCGGACATGTATTGGTCATGCTCAGATTAATTTTGTCCTTCTCAGGAACATCTAAGTGAGCGAATAATACTCACAAACATATCATAATGATTTACGATAAATCCTAACTTACACGGAAGTATGGTTTGAAACCTGTTTGATTTCAGTACCTTGTAATATTCTCATACAAAACCTTATCTTCTACTAAACCTGTAAGAGGTTTCGAAATTCCGCAATATAACTCTTATAGTACAATAAAATACCTCCGAAGCAACAACATTCCGTATAGTACTTTCATTTTTTTCAGTGCTTGAATGACACCCCCACCATCCTTACTAATTAGTATTAATTTTCTAGTACTCCTCTAGTTAGAATTCATCTAACCTGTATAAGTACAAAAACAAAGCTACACACAGATTCGAACACATCAGATGTGGTTATGATCCTGTCCTTTAGTTTCTAACGATATTCTTCCAAAATCCTACAAGATTTTACGTAGTTCTGAGAGCATTTCATAAAATTATAATGATTCTTATCGAAACCAACAAAATCTAATTATTAGCTGGGTTCTGCTGGAGATACCAGGAAGTCCCAAAATGAAAATGCTTATTTTATAATAGAGATATACGGCATCTTCATAAAACTTTAGAATTGTACCAAATAAGTCATCATGCCATTAAACAAAAATATGTCTCCATTGCAAACGCGCACACACAAATTCTTAGTGAAATGCAATAAAATTTGAAACGCTATGTAGAAAGAGTAGAAAAGTTTGGTTTCACAAATACTGTAAAATGTCTTACAAAAGATTGATAGTTTAGATTTAGATGAAAGGTGTTTGTTTGCTCAATAGTTGAACTCATGAATTGAATGGCTTCAATATTCATATGTCCATAGATCATAAAAACCATACAATTTTTTTGTTACTGATATTTGTTTTTGCTTGATCTACACTTGAAGAATATAACATAAGCATTGTTTTCGCCTCGAAATATTCCGTTTTCACCTACCGTATTGTGTCTCATTTTCAGGACTCTCTAATTGATCCAACTCGAAACGAATTAGTTTTTCAAAATTTACTTTTTGTCTACTATGAAAAATTTCTTTTTCCACTTTTTTTTATATTCCATGATCATAAGTACATTAAACTCTTATCTTATATATACTGGGTATCGATTTTAGATCCAAAAACCTTGTCACAATTATATGGCCGCGTGTTTAAAGTACGCTTCTGTGATGAAGTATTTAATTATTTAAATATTTGCTTTTATTGCAGGTCATCGAAATGTTCAACATACCTGATATTGACTTTCGGTAAGTCTTCTTCATAGAAGTGCAGAATAATTTATTGCGTTAAAAATTATCAGGATTAAAGGAGTTATTTATTTTCTACATTAGCCTATCAAACTTCTGCTGTATTTTTAGCGCATCACCGCCTGATCTCAAAGATGAGGAAATCGATGATTCTGATAGCAGCAAAAGTAATCGTTTTTCATCGGTACGTCGTTTTCGTCTCTTATTTACACTCACTAAATGAATAATGATCAATGCCCAAAATTGTGATTGATAATAACTCTGCATGGTTGACGATCTTTGATTTCTCTAGTTTTAAAACAAGCGTATGATTATTGAGAATTATTTTTAGTTTAACAGCTCAACAGGCCTAAGACTATTGTATGATATAATTCGTGATCTGAATCATTAATCAATAGTTTATTTAAGAACTTCAGAAACAGAACTCTAGTTCTAATGAATTCGGTACTTCTTTATTTATCGACCAATACACTGTGATCTCTACTCATTTGAAAAAGAAATCATGCTTTGCCCATTTTGATGAAACAAAATGAAATAGTAAGCACAAGTACATATCTAACAATAATAAGATCATATGCTAGTCATAGCCTCCAATTATGCAGTTCCTTTCATTCTAAGTGCTACCTGTGATATCACTTCTATTAAATAAGACATACCATATATATAGCTATTGATTGAAAACTTTTCTCTGTGCACAGAGTTATCTAGCGATTCTGTTAAATTCATATTGTTTTAGCAAAATTTTCATTCTCTATATCTATTCAGTATACTCATCTTTCTGTCACAACGAGACCCTATGCAATCACGAAGCTCATCGAGGCATACCAACTTCCAGCTCCTGATTTCATTGTGTCAATTCAAACTGCTGATATGTTGAATAATGAAGAAAAGAACTTTCAAATTTCAGTAGAAACTATGCACGCCATTCAGCATGGCTTATCTGCTATAGGAAAGACGACATGTAAATATTTCAAAAAATCTTTACTACCTCTTATACTCATGTATGCACATATTTAGATCCATGGATTACGACAAGCTGCATTAATAAAGATATGATAAATCGACTTAAAATTGCACTGCACCGTGATATGTGTGATAATGATGTCCCTTTGATCGTTCTTA